>JAHZNP010000147.1:0-125759 GCA_020615345.1 Triops cancriformis
TCGTGGAATATTGCGGCTTTCTGGGGCCAAAGGTTATTGCAAAAGATCCGTATTCAAATAGACGGAGTTATTTAGCATTGTTATGTAGACAGCGGGGCTTTAAAAAGTTTTTCAAAAAAGCGGAGTATTCAATTACACATTATTCAATAAAAAGTAGTAGGTTTACATTGAATCCAATGGGCTTAAATCGGGACCGTCAAATTTTCATTCAATTGAGCGGAGTATTCAAATAACCGATATTCAGTTAAGTGGGTTGCACTGTAGTAGAAAGGAAATTGGCACCACGACCAAGACCTTACAGGGCCCGCTGCTTTCCATCGGGAGTAGAAGGGGTCCGTTCCCGAGGGGACCCTCGCATGCACTGAGCTCTACTAATGTAGCACGGGATCTAAATTTAGATCAGTACAAGGCTTCTTCTACTGGGGTTTACAGGATATTTTAAATATAGAGTCCAGGTGCGTGTAACGAAACAGAACGAGCTTGGTAGAACTTTATGAATTTCAAAGGTTCGTGAGACCCAGGGTTGGCAAAAAGAAAAGTAACTTCTAATGAGGACCGAGTCAGCATTTGGGCAGCATAGGTTGGCATGTTGTATAAATTTCTTAAGATGGTTTACCTGTCCCTAGATCTTCTCGGACGGCTAAACAGCACATGGCACAGTGTGCAATATCGAAATAGGGCCACATTTTAAGCTTCGTGACCTGGTTGGCCAGGTCGAGAAATGCTTCGGGATCAAACATTTTTGCGGCACAATTTCACCCACTCCTAAACTGAACAAGAAATTATAAAGTTTGGTTAGAAAACTCTTAAGAATGTTTTACTTAGAGCGAAAACCGAAATTTCTTCGCGCGCACCACCAGCTTCGTCTTCACCAACTCAAACAGCTGTAATGGGCTGCAAAGGCCCGCCTACCGTTTGGAAGATGTCGTAGCCCGTGTCTAAACCGTAAACCTCGAAAAGTTCGGCGAGAAGTTGTTCGCTCGTTGCACATGCGTTGCATGGTACAGGAGCTTGTGTTCGGCGTTCTGTTAGTTCATCTTGACCTTTTTTGAAGTTCCGAGAAGTTTTAAAAACAAAACGGAGGAGTTCATTGTATATAATGCTAGTCTTGAGCGATTTTTTCTCGAATTTGTTTTTTAGTAAAAGGTTTGTAAACCTGGAACTTTGTAAGAGATTTATAAACCTGGAATTTCGATAAAGATTATCGTAGTTCTTGATTCGCTAAAGTTATGCTGAAAAGGAAAGAAAATTTGAATTGTCTCTAGTAGCTTTTCCTGAGTTCCTTTTACAAATTTTTCGTGTGCAAAGGGAGAAAATAAATATACCATATAATACCGTATTCCTATTTTCAAGTGGGAGGCTAGGTTAACGAGGTTGAAACTTTGGATGGTTTTATGTCTCCTTCCTTTTCGCTGTGAACAAAACACAAAACAAAACAAAAGAAAGTCCTTTCTTGCCGAAGCTTTGAAAACAATACAGAAAAAAATGTTCGCGTAAGAGATTATACCTACGTTAAATCGTTCAAGAATTTTAAAAGACGTTCACCTTTAGCACTTTCCTATGCTTACAATATTTATATCTGAATCTTCCGTTTCAAAGTAACGAGTGAAATGGCCGAGTGGTGTAAGCGAGTAGTACTGTGACGGACAGATTGCAGGTTTGAGTCCCGCTGATATCTCGTTATTTCATGTCAGAAAACACCCAGGCTCTTCGGGATATTGTCCTTACTCCTTCATTCTTCCCATATCCGAGCAGGCTACCTTCTGCTGAAGTTTATATATATAAGTTTCGATGTCTTCTTCATATAAGGAATTAGTTGAACGGTCAAAGGCATTGCGTCTAGATCGTGAGGTCGCGGGTTCGAATCCCTCACACGATAGGAATTTTATTATCATTATTCCTAGACTAGAAATTCCCTGAATGGTTCCCACGCTCCCTCTCCTTCCCTTGTCCGAGTTCCTGCCTGTCTTGGCTCCTATCCCCTGTATTCGCTTCTGTCCAGCCTGGAAACCACGTAGGATAGGAGCGAGTACAGAGGATAGGAGCTGAGACAGGAGGGACCAGCAAGGGAAGGAGGAGCTCCAATTTTTCTCGGTTTATGAAGGGGTGCCCCTTTGCTCAACATTGTTTCTTATGGAAAATAACCCAGAAAAGGCCTTTCTAGCTCGGAAAAGTAACCACACCCACTTTTTCGACTTGTCACCAATCAGAAGCCGGGATTGGCAAGGGGATGTCGCTTTTTCTGGGCGGGGAATTTGAAAAAATACGAAATTTTTGAGTGTAACTGTTGAAAAATACCACAACATAACGGGTTAAAATTCAGAATTTTGCGTACAATTTAAGGCTTGGGACAAAGGTGTTTCGGAGCTGTCCCGTACAAGACAATACAGATTTCAGATAGAAACTGTTATAAAAGACGGTAAAAAATGTGCCAAAGCTTTAAGGCAAGTTAGAAAAAATAATGAACGACGGTAAAAAAAATCGGAATTCAGGAAATGCAGTAAAATATTTTCAATCGCCGAAGCTCGTAATAGTAGTTGACAAGTGATTGGAGAAAATGTTACCGTTTATTAAAAGAGCTTAAGTCTCGTACACATAAATCCTTAGAAAATAAAACGCTGTGAAGCCTTCACTTTACACATTGTATTTGTTTATACACTAGAAAGACGGATAAAATTTCGCAAGCCTGAAAATGCCCCTTTACAGTCAAATACGGTCAAACAAGTTGATATAATATATGGGAATTACACTTGGATTCCTAGTCATCGAAATCGTAAAGTATACATTTTGTACAACGTACACGTCACGACAATCTCCAGGCACTCAGTACACCTGACTAAAACAGTAACCTCGTTACAATTGTTCCTCACATTCCCCAAGGGATTGGACGTCAAGTAAAAAGGTGGATATCCCTATTTTCAGATATCCCCATCTCTCTCTAACTGCTCCTCTTCTTCATCTTCTTCCGCCATTTCGCTGTCACTTGAAACACGTGATTCCGTTTTATGGACTTCTAGCGAACTCGTCGTGCTCGCACTAAATAAGCAAACCACAATTTTTGTCTACTTTCATTGAAACAAATGGAACACTACCAACATATCTCATTCTACTTCTTCATGGGGGAAAAATGCATGCCGAAACAGTTATGCTAATTTTTACCTGTCGACTGGTCTTGTTCCACGCTGAGAAGGGCCACTGCTCATGCTCGTAGCTCGTTCTGCTGAGCGCACTAGGCTCCCTGAGGCTTCCACCCAGTGCAACCACGTATGTGGCCCCCTTTTAGAGAAAAATAATTAGAATAATCAGACAAAATAATCTTTTGTACATAAAACTGAACGATATCCTACAGAGACATAGACGTTGACGGTCCCGGACCAGCGAACGGAGGTAAAAGATGAGAATCTGGTACTTCCAATCCCGGAGACAACGGTAACGTTGGTATGGTGATTTCCTCTACTAAGGCTTCACAAAACAAAAGTGCGTCTAAAAAACAAAACAAAAAAAATAACAAATAATCATTAAAACAACCTAAGACCTCACAATCCAACATATTTACTAACATATTAAGGTACTACCCTATCCCCTAATAATACATGAAAAATAACTGGCTCAACAACGCTACGCATTCGAGTTCAACTAACCTTCCGAGAATGACCCTAATAATTTCGCCAAGCTGTACAAGGTATTGGCATCCCAATGGTATGGAATACGCGGGTAAATTCCTCCTCCAAGTGCTGGGACGATTCCAAGGTGATACAAAAGTAGGGCAAACGGCTCAAAACGCAGAGCTTCAGCTTGGTCTTCTGTCCATGCTACAAGAGGCATACCGATCCCCATTTCTAAGACAAAATCATTTTAAGTGAACTTTCGCATCCGCTTTTCTTCTCTTGCATACTTCCAATTACAATAACCACTAATCTTTCATATCATTCATAACTTTATTATATAATTTTTTTATACATACTATTCGTCTAGTAAGTATTATCCTCTTACTTTGAGTTAACCACGCCACGGGGTAAGCGTATTCTCTCCCTTCTAAAACGAATAACCTCGCGGCACATACTTCCATCAATACCCTCTGAATCCACTGCAATGCCCACTCAAAGCCTGCTTCCACAACTTGGTCTGCAACATAGCAGAAACGTTTCAGGTACACTCAACTCTACAATCTTACAAAAATACTTACGCTTAAGGTTCTCTAACCGCGCTATAGAATCCATTTCTCTGTTTTCTTGCCTCAGGGACGACGAATCCATCATACAGCGATTGGTAGTCCCAAAAACGGGCATGGTAGCTGTCCAACCTTCCGACCCTCCAGCACTGCTCCTACCGTTGACCAAAGCTGAAGATGAACTGGCCGCAACGGACCTCAAAAATCTTTGCATGGTGTATTCAATCAAATCCACCCAATCCTATGAAATAAAATCCAATAAGGTAAACAAACTAAGCGAAATAATAGGATGCAAGTGTCGTCATAACAAAATAAAAGACAAATGCACCAATAACTTACGTCACATAATTCAAACTCGTCTTCCCAAATGGCGGAAAACGCTCGCAACACTAACGGCTGGCACAATAATTCGGGCTGCCCCAAATCTCCTCCTACGTGATGTAAGAGGGTCAAAATACAATCGTTCACAAAAGGTCCATTGGTCTGAAAATCTTCCAATGCCAGTCCGTATTGTCTGACAAGTGAAGCCGTGCAGAACCTTTTTCAAAATGGACTTATAAGATAACGAATAATAAGACACGGTTATTCTTTACTGTTTGAGATGTCCGGCAAGATTGAATTTTCCACTATACGTCGGTAGCTGGGTAGTACGTTCTAAGGTCACCAAAAGTACGTGATTTGTAGTGATGGCGTCTCGTAAGTAGCGTCTGCTCTGCAATATTGGGTTGTAATGTCGAATAAGCAGTAGAAACAGCTGACGCAAGTCCACCATATCCGCCAGACCAACTAAAATCGTTGACAAAATATTTAGTTTCTTAAGATCATAAAGTGCTCTTTATTTTACGTCGTAATTTCTTCAAGTTTTCCATATCTTCATCGTTTAAAATAAGACGGCTATAGGTCTCTAAGGCTTGGAACACTTCTCGCAAAGCCGTTACTGCCAAATGCAGGCGTCGCAAGTGGGGCTTCAACACTTCCCCTGAACAACCTTGCTGATACGTCAATTCCACCTGTTCCGACATCAATAAACCTTCCAGACACAAATATGATACGAGATCCAACGACAAAACACGCCTATTAATAAAAAATAAAGCAATTTCAATATTTTTTCCGTAAGGCTAGAAATCAATCTTTTACAATAAAAATGAACAATAATTTGCTACGATTATTAGAAAACGGTCACAAATCGACGTTGTACTTTAACACAATATAACATATAGACAATGAAAAAAAATGCTTTTCGTTTCAGCTTCATGCTATAATCAACTTTAGCATAAAAGTGAGAACAGACCGAAACTTGTGACAAAATTAACATGTAACTTAATTACAATTTTCCTTTTCAAATCTATTTCTTTTAAATGGCAAAATGCGCTACCCAATATGTTTGAGATCCAATTCCAACTGAGATGCAAATCGCAAGAAATAGGTGATGAGCCACAAGAAATGAGATTTGTCCATCGGCAAGGTGGGGTCTTTCAATAGTTGTTCATGGATTTGTCCTACTAGTTGGTCATAGCCTTGTAGGAGCAAGTCCACCGTAAATTCTCGTAACATTTCCGCAATATCATCATCTGTTGGCGTGTGGCTTAGCTTGGCTGTAATCTTGATATGTTGGCTGCAATAAAACCAATGATAAAAGATTCCGTTTAGAAATAGTAAAACCTTGAATAAATCCTTTACATACAACCACAGATTTTCTGATTTTTTTTTACTTATAAGTGCGAGAACGTTTGTATAACTTCTTTCGTCGTGTGTCTTTATCAGGCATGGCCAATTTGTGTTGATGAATGTTTTGCGCCGATGTATGCACTGTTTTGGCTTGGCACCCTTTCGACGCTCTGTATAATTATAGCAACATATTAGAAAAACTTTTTTTTGTTCTTCTTCCCTTTAGAAAGCTCTAAAAAAATTGGAGTAACAAGTGAAATGCGAACGAAAGTTAAAAAATAACTAAAAAATTATGCTTAAAAGCCAAAGGGGTTTCCATGCCAAAATCATTGCGTCAAAGCAAACTCAGAATGCAACAAAGCATTAGAAAATAGAAGAAAGCTAAAGCAACTCTAAAGTTACCTTTTTGGTCGTGAGTGAGAGGTGTCTTCACTGGATGTCGTTGCTGACGTCACGTCTGGCGCTGTACGTGTGAGGGAGTTTTTCGTCCTTTCTTCCTCCGATGCAGCTTTCATCGACGAAGATTCGATTGAAGGTTCACTTCCAAAACCGGAGGATGGTGATCTCACCGGTTTTTCCATCATGTGTTCGCTCGGAGGAGGTTCGCCTTTATCTCGTGTTTGCTGAGCAGCTGCTGCACCATCTGAAGATGAAGACGCGTCTGAAGTCGGATCGGAGGTTAGCATCGGAGTTGAATGACTGGATCCCGGTACCTGAGTAGAAAATAAGTTATTTGTATTAAGTTATTGTAAATGGGTGATTTGATTTATATATAAAACGCGTACGGGAGGTGACGTGTTGCTTTCATTATCTTCGGACGAATCGGACTCGTTGCTATCCGTCCAATTAGACAGTAAACGTTGCAGCGTTTCCACGTGTTGGTCTTTATAGAATAAAGCAATCAGCTGCACGACAGTCACCGCCCAACGATCCTAAATATAGCGAAAGAGAAGGAAAAAACGTACGAAACGTCAATACGACAGAAAAGGATATTAAAAAAGTCCTAATGAAAGGAAAGTAACGACGAAGAAGGAAAAAATGTTTTCATAATTAAAAATCTTACAGAATAAGATGACTGGAGCATTTGCAGGATGCATTGATCCAATCCCTGCGCAAAAAGATTCCACAATAGCCGATTTTGCTGTTGTGGATGAGCAGACGCTGCTGTTTGCGATTGTGAAGGGGGTTTATCTTGTGTGTGCAGAATATTCCTCAGCAACATTAAAATGTTGTGTTTTTGTTCACATTCCGCTTCGGACAGCTCCCACCGATCCTAAGAATATTCAACACAGAGACAAAGAGTTAGTTTATTTCCAGACCGACCAAATTATAACTAGTACAATTGTAATGCTAACGACTAAGTTTGTGCGTCACAAGCATGTAGTCACTGTAAAATCACGAGTATGTAGTCACTGTAAAATCATCTTATTTAAATACCTTCTGGGCCAGCGGGGACAATTCTTCTATAAGGGTTTTGGTGGCTCTT
This sequence comes from Triops cancriformis, assembly GCA_020615345.1. Lineage (NCBI taxonomy): Eukaryota > Metazoa > Arthropoda > Branchiopoda > Notostraca > Triopsidae > Triops > Triops cancriformis. The sequence goes on from JAHZNP010000147.1 coordinate 7,326, forward strand.
GGGTCCAAGAACGCTTCTTTGGCATTGTAGAGTAAATAATGGAGTTCATGGAGCATATGAAGTCCTGAACCCGTTACTGAAACGGTTTCCACTGGTATGAGACATTCCACAGGGATAGTAAGTTCCACCAAAACTCTATTAAAATAAAATCAACTGTTACATACCCACTTTTCTTCGGTGTCCAGTAAGAACCAAATTGAAGTCTACTAGAACTTACTTTATGGCTGTGTGGAAAATGGCCGGCTCTTCTTTGGCATATATGAGAATCGGGACCAAGTCCTTTTTGACTATATTCATGAAAGAGAATGCTCTTCTGAAGCTGCGATTGGTTTTATCTTCACTGGAAAGTTTATCCAGCATCTCTTCCAAATATTCTACAAGAAGCGAAGGGTTTTCTAAGACCAGGAAACAGGATTTCTCGGCGCATTCAATATTCATATTCAAATCTCCGCTAGAACCCATCACTGCTCTCTCAACAATTGCTACGCAGAAACTAACGTAGCGTTACTAAGCTACCCCACTTTTACCCCACGTTTGGAAAAGCTAACGTCCTTACTGATCTTGCGCCAAAAACGAAAGAATCGCGAAGGGAAAAAAGGGGAACAAATTTTCAATTTGAAAACTTTGTTTACTTGGAAAAAGACCACAAAAGGTATATAGAAAAGAACTTTAAAACACGAGGCCTTTGGGTTACACAACGAAATTGGTAGTAGGAACCATGACAACAGCATTTGGACACATCTACAGCTCCACGGCGTCTGAAAATCGCTGGGGAAGTTTAATTTCCCTTACAGATCTACACCTGCTTCCTAGAACAGTCTTTACCAGTACGTTTGACTTTTAAAGGCTTTGAACTTTCTCAGCTAAAAAGATTATGGCGGTTTTCTAACCTAGCCTATGTCTAAGAATTGTATAATTCAAAAAGACTAATAAAATAATAATAATAATACGCAAAGGAGTGAGAAAGTTTTTCTTACGTAGACAATGGTCGTCGAGGTAGTACTGGTCACCGCACAAGACTCCCAACGATAGTAGCGCATGGGATGGAACATTTCCACTTAACATCATCCAATCCATTTTATGGTTTCCTCCCAAATTGAATTAAATCACGCAATGCAGGAAATGAGTCTATAAAAGGAGAAAAAGAACTTTAGCTAAGCGATACACTTAAGTTCGCTGACTTATACCCAAACTGGTACAGCGGGGAATGTTGTTTTGAGACACTTAATGGCGGCCAGGAACAAAAATTACGTAGCAGCTGTTTTAGAACTAATCGCTGGTTTTAAAACATCCCTTTTTATGTAATATATGGAAATAGAGCACTGAGAGACACTCAAACTCATCTATCAAGCTAAACTCTGCACCTGAAGTGTAGTACAATTCTCGTCCAAGGACTTCGAGTGTACAGTACGAGTAAAGCCACCTTTCTCTCCTGCACGTATACTCTCGCTACACAACACAACACAGGATGGCAAACCGCGGTTCGGTTCGCACTTGGTTCACGATTTACGACGACGCCTTCAATGCTGGAATTAATCCCCGTTACCCCAACGAAACGTATTAAACAAGAATGTAGACACAAATAACATATGCACCTTACAAAAGAAAGTGGTTAAATTTCTTAGAAACAAACAGGATAAGAGTATTCTGAGTTAATAGCAGGATTCTTTTTCGGTTGAACCTTCTGGAGGACTTAAGTCCAGTGCGAACTTCTCGAAGCTTGAAATGCAACTAGCCGGGTATTTCGTCTAATTAGTTGGGCTACACTGGAAGAGGTGTACTGTTACGTAAGAGCAAGGTTCTCCGGAGGTCGAAGCCGGTCCAAGCTCCACCCTTTCTTTCTCTAGAAGGATGTCGCAAACTTTAATCTCGATTAATCCGTTTACTGCATAAATCCACCTGTCTTCAACAAAGGGTAAAAGATCCATTCAGAACTTCGCTGATAGAAAGCCATTTCAAACCCAATTTTCCATAATGTGAGGGTTGGCGGATAATTTACCGTGTTTATCGTACTCCGCAACTACAAAAAGTCTCCCATTCTGAAGGTCTTAGCAAAGGTCACCCTTTAATATCACGGAGGCGTAAAGAAATTCTAGCGGTTTCTATATTCGCAAGAAATCCGCTTATAGTACAAAAAGTCTTCTTAAACAATCAAATCACCCTTATCTTGCTACACATATCTACCCCCCCATACAAGGACTCCAACAAGGTCCACACCGAATAATCAAGCTTGGAACTCCAAACTATCTCTTGTTTTTGCCCGTAAAAGGTAAAACGGTACACGTGCCCACCTGTGAGTTTGCGTACACCTCTCCTTTGCCCTGCCACGTGCATCCGCACCTCGTGGCTGGCGTCTCCTTAACCAGTTTTAATACGTATTTCGTCGTTCTGGCATCCGGCTTTGGAGCTTCCGTTCCTTATCAGTTTTCTACCTCAGATCAATTGCTTTAAAGATAAGTAATCTGAAACTAAGAGTTTAATGAAGCTAATAAAAACATCAGATGGAATTCATTCTACAATGTCTTTCTTCGTTCGTTTAACCCCACATTGTTATACAAACATAGGCATTAAACATCAAAAAGGGGTGGTACTCGAAATACTTTCTCTTCGTCGCGTTTTCATTACCATAAGAGGGGAGCACAATAAGAAAATAGTTTTTCTTGCTCTTTTTATACAAAACTACTAGGAGACCGGAAAACATAAAAAGGGGAAACATTTTGTCCAAAAACGAACTGTACACAAACAAATAAAATATGAAATGACAGGAGGACAGGACAAAATTTCCGGGTTCTGGAAATACGGAAGAATCCTATTTTGAATTTCAGCAACGAACACTTCCTCAGCCACCTCTTTGTACAAAGTTTCCTATAAATGTAAGGAAAAAGGCAGGGCATATGCTCGTTATCATCGCGCAAGTTCAAAATGATACTTCTCCCGTTCTGTATACGTTATTATGTTTTCAAATCCTTTGTTGTTATTTTCTTTTTTACTTTTTACCCTCTGTGCCGGCAAGAAAAAAACTTAAATCCTTAGGATTACGAGTATACTGTCACTGAAAAAAACCTTATCACAAGAAGGCTTCTCTTCTCTTCACTCTCCTTAATAGATTCTCTGGCTCGGAGCCCGAAATCCCCAAACTGTTTCGTACTTCTTTTGAACCTAACGCGAACCCGAAAGAAAAAGAAATTGGCTACATTCCATTATAACGAACGAGAAAAAAATACACATAAAAAATATTAAAAAAAGGGGAAACAGATTATTTTTGGTACACAATCTTCTCCAGAAAATTGCTCTTGTTGTAATTCCTTCTTTTTTCCCCAGGAAAAAAAATCATCCATTGCACATCCGACGACTATTGCTTCCTTCCCGATCCATGTCGTTTTTTGTTCCACTGAGGAGAACAGCAACTTTGTCAAAGCTGGGTCAGGAAGTTTGACGTGCATTTGGCACTCCAATGTTTTTAACGAGAACCATCCAGCCCGCGCCGAGACATTTTCTATGAAAATAGAAAAACAACGAGTTAAAAATACAGTGAACGTTTCCTTGGACTTTGAAAAGTACACCACGGTTTCTACAGTACAGTGCATTACACGACGCAGTTAGAAGGAATGTATGACAAAACCAGAGGCATGCCGACGGATAACGTAATCTTTTACATATCCTTCTCGCTGGTAAATACACATTTTTTGTTTTCCTTCGCTGTCCCAAGTCCCCACACCAGCCAAGTTGCCAAATATTACGCAACGCGTAAGCTCGATACTCCACAGATGCAAACCGTTTCCTAACGCAACTTCCCTACAGCCCCGTCGAGAACGTCAATCTGATTTCCCCCCGCTTTTATCGGAATCCAGGAAACTACCCCGAGAAAAAAGTGTATAACTATAGCAAAGTAAGCTACGCTAGAAAAACTTGCCAGAAAGAACTTTTTCATAGCTTGAGAGATAAAACGTTCGAAAAATAAAATCCGACACTCATACAAATAACTTGGCTAACAAAATTTGAAAAAGATTCCGAACTGCACGCTTGCCCTTGCCAAACTTGGATAATAAACGAGAACTAAAATGATCTCTACGAAAAGTTTGTAACGTCGTCCAAACTTATGGATCTTCTTACCGTAATGCTACGAACTGACGACAAATTATTCCTACCGTAACTTTTTTCATTGCCTACTGTAACAAACCCTCTGTACTGTGACGGTTATTTTGTTCCTTAAGGAGTCCAAATTCCCTAGTTTTACACTATGTTCTATAACTTTTTGTTTAGTTTGTAGGAAAGTTTCAGGTTGAATTGATTGTTGGATAATACAAGACCTCCGAATGTGGCTCTATTAAGGTTTGTTGTATTCCATAAAGAAACAGTTAAGACTTATTATACCTAAGTTATATAGAAACTTTCGGTGGTCATCATTTTATCACAAGGTGTGAGCTATTTCGCATTTCTCTAAAAAACTTTCGAAATATGAACATTTACGGCGAAGCTTCAGAAACCCAGATATTTTTTTTACTAATATGGCCTATCTTGTAAATAACATGAAATCTCAGAGAATACGGCTTGTTATTTTCAACATACAAGTTCACGTTGTTTACTAAGGTGTTAAACACAATTGAAATGCTAATAGGCAATTTTGGCCTTTTAGGTGAACGCTACGTTTTCTTTCTCATTTAGATGTAAAACGTAAACTGTACCTAAATATATACTATCGGAGGATTATTTTCGGGGTAAGGTTTGTAAAGCTTTGAAATCTTCCGTACTTCACAGAAAAAATTTTTCCACGCAACCATCGAAGAAAATCTCTTTTTCCTTACAGATTTAAAAGAATTTATGAGCTCGTTGGACTGTAACAGCGTCTAAAAATGTTCAGCGAGAAGTTAAGTACACTACGCAAGACTTGGACGTTCTGGGAAGAGCATGACAAGAACACACTCTTTTTACCGTACTCGTGTTTCAACATATAGAAAATTAACTGCGAAGTTTCACAAACTTCGACAACCTTGTGTCAGGAGATGAGAGGTAGGGCCACATTTGGGGTTCTTACTCTACTTCGCATTCTACCCAGTAAGGCAAATTCATTGCTGCTTACTGTAGTACGATAAAGTGCCGGTCGTCTAGTGGATTATGCAAAATGGCAGTACGGTGGTGCTTCATAAAGGCACATGTTCCCATACACAGTAAGAACTATTTCTCTGAACTACCAATACTTTCTTGAGTATGGCTGCTTAAGGCATTCTCTTATGGACGTTCACATGGAAAACTTGCGTGGACGATTTTGCATTTACCACTTAACGTTTCTTGAAGTAATTTTGATAGTAAAGTTTAAGTTGATAATCTCTAGAATCTTACGAACAAATATCTTTGAATAAAAGTCAAAGATAATTTACAATTGTTCAATGAATTTGTCGTTTTTTTCAAAATTTTCGTTTTCGAAAAGCTCCCCACGACAGGTTTTAGGTATTGTTACTTTTAAAATTATAGTAGAAAAATTATTGAACAATATCCAACAGTTATGGTGAACCGTCCATGCAGTTTTCGCGTTTCTCCCATTCAGTCAATGTGAAAAAAAGAGAAAGGGTATACAGTGGCTTTAAGCTTTGTCGTTCATACACGGCGGTGCCCCGTGTAAGGAACTTGGCCAAAGAATGCTTGGTCTAACGAAACGCAGTCTCGTGCAAGGAACCACAAAACACAGGAAGGTTTTCTGTTGTTAGGAGCAAAAAAAATTACAAATGAATAATAATAATAGCCAAAAACACTTGTAAGATAAAGTTGTTGACAGTGCAATTGAGTATGCTGTAAAGAAAACAACAAACTGGAACCATCGTGACCAGTGGAGTTACTAGGAGTTAGCTCAGGCGTCAAATGGAGTGTTAAGCATTTCTTCGTTGTTAAACATGTCAATTGGTAACAAAATGGAGAAGTCGCTTTCAATTTAACACGACGAAAGACAAATGCAACGAAATGCGACGAAGAGCAGTCTTCCATTGGAAACTGTCTTGGGTACGTCCGATTAAATCCAAAGAGCACACACAGTGCAACACAAATAATATTTAATTTGAAATGTACACCGTGGCAATTTGAATTGAAATTGACACTGCAAAACATCGACAATTGGGAGGCTTTTCGACCGGCCTTGGGAAAGAATTAAAATGATTTACATAGTAACTTATGGGGAAAGGAATCTCGTGCAATGAACGTCTCCGGCACAGGTAAGGTTTGTTCTAGTGGGCACCAATGTTTTTATAATTTCGACTAGGTGGCAGTATAGTAGTATTTTGTCCAACTCATCACTGCTGCTGACCGTGGTGAAAGCTGAATGTTGTAAAATTGTCAACTGTTGCTAATTTTTAAGTTTGGTACTTTCGAACTTTCGTTATTAACTCAATCGAAGACGCCTTGAAGTAAAATATTACTCATTTAATAAATTAAAGAAATGGAGCTGTAGAATGGGTGGGAATGTAAAACTTTAAGCTGTAGAATGGGTGGGAACGTAAAACTTTAAACAAAATGCTTCACTATACGTCTGCTTTCGGATTTTTGGTTAACGAATTAAAAAGGAACTCAATCTCAGCAAAGAACTTCTGTATTTTGTACATTTGGCTCATGCTTAAGAATGACCTTGGCCCTTGTTCTACTAAAAATTCGTTGCGCTCCTGCATACGTCCTCTTGGCTCTCATACATGCTCTCCCTTCCACATATGAGTCAAATTCCTGTTCTTCTTTTGCCTTCCCATGCTCCCTCCCATCCGTTTGGCGTTTCTAAACAAAAACTTGGCTCCAAAAGGCAATTCAATTCAATTACAATATTTCGAGAAAAATCCCCCAACAGTTGCCAGATACCTTTCCAATAGAATGCGAACAAACTGAAGCTGCCTAATTAACGTTTTTAAACGCCTCCCAAAACGACCCTTATCGTCTTTAATTACGCCATAAACAAATTTCCTCATAGCTACTGCTTTGCTTTAATTATCCAGCTGGAAACTGAAGTCTCCCAAGTTCAAGCACGTCTTCCTTCTTGTCTCCTTTAACCACTTCACACGTGCAGTGCTTAATTGCTGAAAGTCTTCCTTCACTCCAATTTTTACCTATATAGCTTCTCTCCCTGCCGTTCTGTCGCGGCAGCAATCAATGTACAAAGTTTTAATCAACAATACCCATTTTTTGCATTCTGTCCCTTAAAGAACGCTGACGCTTCATTGTCACAAAAATCAATAGAACATTTCTTCTCGATTGAATTCCTAACCAGGAAGCAAATTATCCTTCTTTCCTAGCCTTCTATTCTTCCCAATGCCATCGATGTAACACTTGACTGACTACCTAACCTAGAATTAAGTAGTGCACTATACAAAACTAGAGCTCCGTGACCACTAATTGAACCCACTCTATTCTTGAAAAAATGATCTAAGGAGTACAAAAAGGGCCCCAAATATAAAAATACAAATAAAAAAATGAAAGCTTACCTCTAATCATTTCCTCTTCTTCGGAAAACTATCCATTCCAAGAAAAGAGCACCCACGGACAAAAAAAGCTCACTATCATCCACTTTCCCCAATCAGGGAATTTTTAAGACTGATTAGTCTCCCCTCTTCCATCGGTCTCTTTGTTCCTTTGATATGAGTTATAAAGCCTCAATAAACAACTTCCCATAGGTCCTCTACATAACTCGTCTTTTTCATAAAAAAGTCACTAGAATGCAATCCAGGGGGTTTTATACACAACTTGGCTATGAATTCATTACGGAGAGTTTCTAGGGGATGAACAAAAGTATGCTGGTATTGTTAAAAAAAATATATATCCAAGCAGGGGGGAGGGAGAAATAAATGACTCAAGTGTTGTTTCTAATGCGGTGGAAATTTTCGGACAACGTAACAAAGGATTGGTAATACAAAAAGTAAGGAAGAGTTAAGAGAATTTTTTTTACTTTAATTGTTTTGTTTTTTTTACAAAAAGGGTAGCACGTTTCATTGTTGTTTCTTTTTAGAGAATGGTACAACACGCGTATTTCCGTTTTTCTTTGGCCGGATTACAATTCATCTCGCGGACGATTTCGGCAAAAACTTCATTGACGTTCATTCGATTCCGAGCTGAGGCCTCAATAAAAGGACACGCCCACGCCTGTGCTAGCGCCAAGCCTTCTAACGTGGCCACTTCACGTTGATGTTCGAGGTCCACTTTGTTGCCGACCAAAAGCAGTGGTACCCGCTCTGTACCTTTGACTCGCGTAATCTGAAAATACAGAAAAAAATACATTTTTTTACAAAGTGAAAATATTAACTTCAAAACAAAATGAGACAAGAACAGACACGACAAGGAAGACCCAAATCGAAAAGAAGAAAATGATAAAAGGAAGGTGATAGGAAGCAAAACCGTTACGGTGCAAGTCAATCAGTTTCTTCACGCCGTTTGGCAAAGCGAGACGACTCTTTTGTCCCCTTAACCGAACTTCATTTCGGTCTCCTTTTCTAAATTACAGAAAATGCTAATCACTACCCACACTTCTCACCCCTCTCTACCTTTTTTGAGGGTTTTCGCTTCAACCCAAAATGAATGAATAGCACCCTGCCACTTTTCTGCATACTACCATTCCATAAATCAATAGGATAACACGAAGAAACAGACATTTCAATGCCAAGGAAGCCCTGAATAGTACCAAAGTCTTCCAAAACCAGTCGCAGTATGGAAAAGTCGGAATAGGTTCCCGAAAGAGGGCTAGTGCGGAGAATTTTAGTTATTCAAGAAAAACTAACACTCCTGAATTATAAGTACGTACAGATGGAGGGCCTCAACTTATCTCGAAACGCACATTTCACGCTAGAGTAACGCAAATCGCATTGGCCTGAAACCCCCTACTTCATTCCAAGTTATATGATTCAGACAGATTTGCATACATATTATTTACGAGTAATAACAACACAGTCCAGACTTCGGAAAAAAAGCCTTCTAAAAGAAAAGAAAAAAAAAAAACAATTACGAGCGTATAAACCGGCAGTACGAAAATATGGTTTACGGATTAGTAACACGATCGTCAGCTTGTTTACCGTACAATAATAGCTCGTTTAAATTGCGGCATGACTTGTTTAGTTGGTGTCATTTATTTAAGTGATGCGGAAATCTTTTAAGTGTTCTCTTTTGTAATACAATGTCGTGAAAAGACGCCATTTGAGCCCAGGCACACACTGTAACCGAACGCGCAGTAAGACGATTGCGAGCCGAAACTTTATTGTTTGCAGGTAAAACAAGAACATCCAGTCTATCGTTAACACGAAGCACATCAAAAGCCTTTTCTCTTTCACGTGGTTGCCGTGACAAGAAAAGCTAGACTGTTGACATTCCTGTCTGCATTCTTGCAAAACTGCAGAAATTTCTCTCGTAAAGAAACTTCCGTTGCTCTGATCGGGCTTCAGCATAATCAGGGCAAAGCCACAAATCACTTGTTTTCATTACCGAGCTTTCTTATCTTACCAATCTACCAGAATTGAAAGGAAATGCGACCTTCCATTGTTAAGGTCAAATACGATCGGTCACAAGGACGCTTTGAAGCTTTCCCCCGCCTGCCTTTTGCCACTGTTGGGTAATCACACTACCATTTCACTCGTTAACAAACCAACAAAGGTCGCCAAGTGCTCTCCAAACTTTCTAACGAAAAATGTAAAGCAAATAAAAAGACTAACGGAAGCTTTCAAAACGTATAAAAGCAAATAATAAAAATAAACAGGCAAATGACAAACAGACAAGGAAACTGACAAAAACAACTAAAACCTGAGATAACGGAAACAACGAAAATAGATAAAAAGAAAATGCAAGTAACATCTTCCAACAGTAATGAAATTAATTAATAGGGACAATACACAATGGATTCTACATAAATGCAAAGGCTCTGAACCGGTCATATACTATACAACTAAGCAAAGTATAACATTAAACAAAGTCGCCTTACATTACATAATAGACAAAAGGACCGTAAGCTCGCTATAATGAAGTGGACTGTACGTTGAACCGGTATTCAAATAAATCGATTCCACGGAAATCAATAACCTCGAAACTTAAAAGATGCAGAAAACAGCTCAAATAATTGTAACACTAAAAGTTTAAATAACAAATTCAAGTTTCACGCAGTGGCCGAAATTTCCCGGTTGGCAACAGCAAATAAAGAAAGATAAAAAAATGAAACTAGAGCGTTATCTGCCACCTCGGAGACATGTTTGAAACACTATTCCCACCCTAATGCCTTTCGCTCTTTCGTAAATCGCCCCAAACGGTGCCAATAACTTATAGCATTCTTGTTCAAATATTTCCTCATCTACAGCGTTCAAAATGCGCAATGCAAACGCAATATGTACTCACTGAAGCCCTTAGCGCTCTCCTTCAAACATTTTCCACATGCTCTCAAGATGAATCACTCCAACTTTCCACCGCAAAATGTCGACAAAAAGTAAAAGTCCATACTGTAATCCAAACACAGTTTGCTTGAAATTTTCAAATAAAACGCAAAACTACTCAAAAGCTTTAAATTCAGATTGCCACATACGTTTCCGTGTTGACCAAAAGGATTTCCTGGACGCTACTTCTCTTTAGTTCCCTTTCCTCTAAATTCTTTTCTAAATACAGTGAACCCTTCATTTTCAATAAGGGTTCGTGGCCCCAAGGACCACCGTAAGTCGCTGTAATTACGCTCCGAACTTATTTAAATTTAACTGAACATACATTCCTCAATCTTTGGGCAGATCAATCGCCCTTAACTGTACTTTTCGACCAAAGAGCTCAATACTCTTCGTCTACTTCGCAAGAAGCACGTTAAGCATTCTGCTTGAAAATATTCGAGCTTCTGCTGCAATTGCACGCAACTACTATTCACATTACCGACTCAATTAGGCAGCTATGATCAAGATTATACATTAGATCTGAAGTTGCATTTTCTCCGGCCGTTTTAAACAGATTAGTCTTTCATGGGCCTTCCAAACTCCTTAAAATTATTTTCATACATAATTACCAAAGTACGAGTTGAATTTCCTCGCGGGACCAACTTACTCATTTACTTGATATTACTCACGAATCTCGGGGCAACTTCCTCGCTAACAGCCTACAGTTACATTAACGTGAACACTAGCGATTAAAACTTTTGTTTTTCTCTCATCTATTCAGTAAACGACTCTAAAAACGTCAAGATCGTGTCCTATCCTATTCCATTAGATCGCCGGCATGAAGTGGAGGCGCCATTGTCCTCGGAAAGAGCGCTTATTACTTGAAAACGCCGCCAACGCCAAAACGACAAAGCTGAATCTCGGCGTGCTCTGAAGTTTATGACTCATTCTAATTAATCGCCTGAATGTTTCTTCTAGTATCAGGGGCTCTTTGTAAATCGCATTTGGTGGCCTAAAATCTCAAAGGATTTGTACAACGGAAGCACAAAAGAGACCAATGAAAAAGAATTACCTGCTCTCGCATCGTTTTGATATCTTGGAAAGTTTGGTGGTTGGTGATGCTGTAAACGATGACAAATCCTTGGCCATTCCGGATATACAAATCTCGCATCGAAGCAAACTGCTCGGTACCAGCTGTGTCCAAAATTTCGAGCACTGAGGGCGAATTATCGACCTCGATTTCCTTTCTGTAGAAGTCTTCTATGGTCGGATCGTATTTTTCCATAAAGCACCCCGTGACAAATTGTACAGTTAAGGCAGATTTGCCCACTCCCCCCGAGCCCAGCACCACAACTTTGAACTCACGCATGATGAGGCGACAGTGGGTTTACAGATGTGAATTTTCCCTAAGCGTTGGAACAATGAAGTTCAGACGCGAATCCGCACATGGGCAACAAACGTTTTTAATGAAAGAACTTGGTGTTCGGGGGGGTTTCAATGCCAGTTAATGATATTCCATTAAAAGTTTACCTTGCTGGGTAAAAAGGAGTCCCAAGTTTATGCATCACTTAATTCACAAAATGCGAACTGAAGAACGTTGGTGCCGTTTTGGAAAGGAATTTCTGGGCAGCAAAACTTCTGGGAGTAAAAATGAAGATTGCACAGCAAGAGACAACTCCCACGTTTTTGAAAATCGAGCGTTTTTACTCAGGGATCTCAACGCCCTTTGTGTATCGCTTGTCTTGTTATGGTTGTTTGATAAGACACTAATGGGAAGAAGGAATTGTTGAGAACCAAACTGGGGCTTGGAACACAAGGTAAGTTTGGGAGTGTGGATTCCTCACTGAAAAGAGGGAATTTGAGGTCCGAATTTTAGCACACTTACACACCACACTTGACTCCCCAAACTTAAGAGATCCTTTTTCATCCCCCTCTAACCTTTACTAACAGCCTTTCCAATGACATATGAATCAAGCAAGCCCCCTTGAGGCAAGGCGAAACAGCAGCATGGGTGCGGCAAAAGGCATGGCGAGTGCATCTATACGCCATCTACGAGAAAGCGCGAAATACGAATGTAGAAGGGAACGAGGCTGCGATGGTTGATCCGTGTACCCCATTGCAAGCCCAAGACTACGGGCACAGTTGAGGAGCTGTTACCGAGTGGGAAATGTTGGAATGGGTAACCCTAGAGTTGAATCCTTGATTCACCCCAAATATCTTAACCCTGGCGCAGGGTTCAGTATTTGGGGTTAAGAAATCTGAGGTTACATCCGGACTCGAAAGGACATGTCATAGATAAGAGAAAAGTTGGAAACAAGCAAATAACACCCTATTCTAGTTAACAAATAAGGGGGCGTCTTAACTATGTGCCAAGGCTCGAATTCGCATGACATGGTTATCAATTGGGAGGGTGCAAAATTGCGCTTTTAACGATATGGAGACCTTAACGCTGCATTGCGTTTTGATGTGTGTTTGCCTCCTACTTGCCCCATGTTTAACTTTTGGATAGTTTGGTGTGACGGCTGAGCGAAGAGGAGACTTGTGTCAATTATGACTCGCCGCAAGTATGGAAATGATAATAAGTAATGGGCTAAGGACACTTGGTAGCTGTAAGAAAAGTAAATCCTCGGTAATAGCGTAAATTATAATTGGGAAAAGTTTCCCACCGGAGGCGAACAGAGATTACAATCACAAAATAATTTTACATTATTAATAACAAGCCAGGAGCTCAGCTTAGGTGCGAATGTAACATTAAGTGTCCATAAAAGTAAAAAAAATGACGGATAAAGAGTTAACCAGAATACCTTTTATTTGAAGAAATATAAATGGTAGCTCAGATTGTTTTTAGACCATTTCCTCTAATTATGGTTAAAATTCGATCAACTGTTTTCGTTGTGAGTAAATACAAAATAATGTTTTACGTATGACTGAGCACTGGGACCAATACAACAACGGAAGAGGACTAAGCTTCAATTATCGTTCAATTGTTCCTCTTTTATCAAGCATGCAAATACAGAAACTACCCGGCTGGCTGGGACACATGTTAATTTAAGGAATATAATAGTGTATATTTTCACGAACAAAAGTTTCATTGATGTACTAACTGAAAACGTGTTTGTACTTCCGACTCTCTCTACTATGTTGCATATACGCAGGATATTCAATTACGCTTGGAAGAGGTGATGATACATTCTCACAATCAAATTTGACACAAAATATTTTCCTTATACAATATTAACTAAAGACCAGGGGCGTTGCGAGGAATACACACCACAATAATCGGTTAGAAAGCCCAGTCCGTAAAATTTTGGTCGCCGTTCGTAAAATTCGGAAATCGGAAATGTGTTTTCAAATACTATACGAAATATCGTAGTAGACTACAAAATTATCGTAGTACAGTTGGTAAAACCCATCTCCCTCGTAAACAGACCCCTCGTGAGCCTCCGCTAAGATGGAATTATTTGAACAATTTCTAGTAAAACAGCAGAGTAAAATTAGTAGTTCGCAATAAAATATCTGTATTCCTTTCGGACGCTTGCACAGCGAACACTTGTTCATGAGGAAGTTGGTTTGCTGTACATTTGCTTGTTTCATAGGGGTCTATGATTTTTTTCATGTTTAGAAAAATACACTATGTGAAAAAAGTAATTCAAATTTGGCGTTAGACACGTCTCTCTCACTGATAACATTCGTAGATGTGCGAACACTTCTGCTTACGAAACATTTGGTGCTTAATGGGCGTATTATCGTATTGCCGATATATTACGGAAACATTGTTAATGGAGATAAACGACCCGTTATTGCCCTGATACAATTGGATGTATGATCTTCTCTTAGTTAGTGGCCTACAGTTCTGCCTCAGCTACATTATTGTTTATGTTACCAGAAATTGCTTTCGTATCAATACATCTTCTACTTAATCATAGCTTTAGCACTCGCATTACTGACAAAATGAATTTTCGTGAGTAAATTCTATTCAGAAAGCAAAGTAATAATTCTAACCAAAAGCAAACCTTAGCAAGTATGACCTTAACCTATTCCCTTGGACAGGGGGTAGGTTGGACAATTTTAAATATCCGAGCCATCTTTTAAAATAAAAATCCTGTAAATTCACGTAATGTTCGTTTCACGCAAACACAGCAACTGAGAAAGAATGAGTATTGAAAGAATGAGAATTGAGAACTTCTACTAAAAGTTATCGTTCTTTGTTTTTTTTCCGGTGGGTTTTCCAAATTTTTGGGAACAGAGATTTTGTCTTCTAAGAGCGGTGTTTGTTAAGCTATCTAAGTGGAACTTTTTGTGGAGATAGGTGACCTTTTGTCTTAAAAACAAGTTCAGCTTTGATACATTAAAGTAAGCGGCCATTTACATGTCACCATTTTTTTCAATGACCGTCGCCGGGGCAGGTCGGGTAAAAAAAATGGGGCAGGTCGGACCATGGCGGGTAAGCATGGGTGGTCATTTTTCGATGTGAGTTGAATGTTTTTTTTTTAGACTAGCATGATCCGTACTGTTAGCATGAATAAGATGCGCCATGTCCCGGTTGCTTGCGATAGCGTTTCATTCCCTCCGTAAATTGCTTGTGATTGAATAGCAGTTTATAAGAAACCAGTGCTTCGATTTAGTTAATTTTTTACGTTTTATTTGTTTTCAGTCTATATGATGAAGGTTGTTAGCAAAACACAATACGTTTGCAAACCGTGAAGAAATTCCATCATTGCCCAAGGTACTCCGCAGTCCCATCCAACCTACCTCATGGTGGGGGCACGTTGGTCAGTTTGACCGGCTTTGGTAGAAATTAAATTTTAAAAACAATAGCTTGAGCTAACTTGCCAAAAAAATAAATCATATGATGACTAGAATGACACTTTAAAACAAAATGCTACTTTAAAACAACACAATTATTTTCACATCGTTCATATAACGTCATCTGGGCCCTCGAGACCAAAAAAGGGCCCAACGTGCCCCGGTCTCCCCTATATCACGTCGTGGCAGCGAGTCATTCCCAGTTATTATCTTCTGAACCCTTCTTCAAAATATAGATGTGTTTCGGTGAAGTAAACTATTGTTGAAATAAAAATGTATAGTTCTACTCCCTTCAATTCCAAGGAACACGGAAGTGAATGTTATATGAAATTAGAACCTCGTGTATTGACTGTGGACGGTGTGACCCATGTATACAGAATGGTCTTTTTTTAATTCTTTCTCATTCGTTTTTTGCAATTAAAACGGAAGGCCAGCCTTCCAATTTAAAAGACCGCTGAGACATCCGTACACATTCTTTAGGTATACAGTTTCCATTTCAAAGGAAAAGAAAAATACAACAGTATAAGAAAGGAGTACCAAAGTTTATCGGGAGGAAGAGGAGAAGGTTGTAACGTGGAAGCCCAATTACCGCAAGACTTAGCACGTAAAGGAAAGGTCAGTTCGAAGATGAAATCTGGTATCCCAAACATACGGAACAGAATATTAAGTAAAGGCCACGACAGATAAATATTTTTTTTTCGTAATTTGGAGGCAGAGGGGAGAAAAACGGGTGGTCAAAACATTGATATTGTTGTTCAGTACTTTATGCTTCATGAAGCACAATTTGTATACAGAAG
Source organism: Triops cancriformis (assembly GCA_020615345.1). Lineage (NCBI taxonomy): Eukaryota > Metazoa > Arthropoda > Branchiopoda > Notostraca > Triopsidae > Triops > Triops cancriformis. The sequence goes on from JAHZNP010000147.1 coordinate 23,284, forward strand.
TATGCAAAGTTTAAAAAATTGTAGGATATGGTGGGTTTGTATAATGATCGAAATCTGAGGGTTTGTTTGGGTTTATCATCTTTCGTTCCGTTGTAATTACAAAGGGGCCCCTCCTGAGTTTGTGAAAGACTCTTACGCGTCAAAGAAGTCAGGTAAAAATCAAAGTCATGTCCTTTAGACAGAGCTGCACAAACTCACCATATTCAATGATAAGGATATGGAATATTATTATTATCGTAATATATATAGCAGTTTCTATATCTTCTTTGTAGGAAAAAGACAGTATTGGAAGGCTGCACTTTTTGCAACAACAAAAAAGTTATTTAGACCATGTCCGTCACCATATTTTTCTTCGACGGGTTTTCCAATAAATTCTGCAAACACAACCAAGTACTTTCTTTTACCGCGTTCATACATGAACAATTCACATAACAACATTAAGTACAAGTGTTCGCATCCATACCAATGAAATGTGCAACGGATTTAATATAATGCTCTAAAATAAATTATCCCACAACACTCGTCCTTTACGCACCATTAAAACTTTCCTTTATGGAGAAAAAAATAAACAAACAAACAAACAACGTTATTGCCAAGATTACAGTCCATCCTGATTTTCACACATTCGTGAACATTACAATAATTACATCTCACTTTGTACACCGTTAAAACAATCCGAGGAATTATTGCTTCAAAATATATCGGGGCAGTTAACGATTTTCTTTTGTTTTCTTATCCCAAATATTTTCTTGTAAAAGAATGCGGAAGGACGGAAGAGCAGTTTTCCTATATCACCACAGTTTTTCTTTCGTTACAGCGAAATTTCCGCAAAATCTTAGGGCGAGTGTCACAACTCCTCCCACATTTTTAAATAAAATAAACTAAGTATAATTTTGGTTGAAGATTCTCAATCTCGTGTAACCCTTTTATGAATTTGCATGTGCTTCAGGAGATGAGCTTTTTGGCGGAAGGCTTTCGCACACGCATCGCATTTGAAAGGTTTTTCGCCCGTATGAGTCCGCAAGTGAACTTTGATGTTGGATTTGTTGAGGAAGCCGCGATTACAGATGTTACAGCGATGGACCGGTTTTTCCTTCCCGCCCTCTGTTGTCATAATCGTTGTCATTTTGCTTTTGCCGATCCGGCTCTTGTTCTTCTTACTCGAACTGGAGCCGCTACCAACCACACCCACGCCTAAACTCGGGCCGAGTAAATCTTCTGCTAAATCTAATTCCATCTTCGCCGTCTTAGAGGCCGAACGCCTGGGAAACGTTGATGAATGGACGGTGTCGTTGGAAATGTGAGGAATGGTAGTGGTCACTTGGTTGAGGTTAGGAGGTCCACCGCTAGGAGCGTTGGAACTGTAAGAGGTCGTATGGGGCACGCTGTCTTTTCCCGCCAATGAACAGGACACGTAATGACTTGTGTTGGAGTTGGAGGGTTCTGGCCCTCTGCCGGCCGTTAGTCTTCGTTGTAAAAGGGGCATGTCTAAGGAAGGTTCTGATTTAATAGCCGTGACGGCGTGATCCGCGGGTCCGGATCCGCCATTACTGGGAGCACCGGGATTGAGGCCGCTAGTGAGCAAACTCTGCAAGGTCGAAGTTACGCTACATGACGATGTGAGTTGACCGTTAGGGTTCGCACCACCTCCGCCGCTCCCGGAAGGTGGTAGCCGGTGAGTATTTGGGTGCCCAAAGACAGTAGTGCCAGCCGTGGACCCTAGTGATGACCCCGATGTGATAGACGAACCTGGGCTTTCTAGCATAGGTTCGTTTTTGTAAGCGGTGGCACATGCGCTTTCGATCCAGGCGTCAATATCCGCCCACGGATCGCGGAGATCAGGCCCATGGCCACCGGCCATACACATGCCCATGCCGCCCCCCGTCTGGATCTGATGTGGGTCAACTGCCACGTGGTTAACTGTACTGTCCGCGATGGCGTTCCCGATAATGGCGGCGATGTCATCGATTTCCGGGTTTAACAGGTATTCCGCCACGCCGACTTCCTTCTGGAGACCGGAAACGACGCTCACCAGCCCGTTGACTAACGTACTTGTGGTAGAGACCGGTTCGGAACTGAAGTACACGCTTCCGCCACTAGAGGACGGTGGCGCGCTAGCTTTGTACAAATTCAAATTGATGTCCAAAATTGTGCGGGGACCTGCGTCGTTGAGATTCGAGGAACAAGAAGAGGACCCAGTCACTGCGTCTCCATCACCGCCCGTACCCAGGTCCGTATTTAAGGATGGCAGTGGGCCGTAGTCGAAAGGTGGTAAAGGTTTCAATTCTGCGAAACTGTGACCGTTGGAATGGGGCGTTCCAGGATGGGGCGTTAAGGAGGAGGTGGCGTGTGGATGGGCGGGTCCATGGAGGAGTAAACTGTCGAGGTTGTCGATAGTCAGCAGATTCGCCTGCCCACAAGACGAGCCAATGCCACCCAAGGCCATCTCTTTGCCGGTGGTGGAATCAGCGAGGTCACACGCATGGAATTTTGCGTCCAGTAAATCTTCTGTATCGCAGCCGCCCCAGGCTAGGATCGAGTCCACCGGGACCGAAACCGGGTTATCAAACTTCATAGTACTACTACTGGCAGGTTGGAACTGTCTCTCCACTTCACGCCACGCCCCTGAACTTCCTATTGCCTCCAGGTCGGCAAAGAAAGCTTGTAACAAACTTGGAACGTTCGTGCGTTCTGATTTCTTCTCCTTGGGGTGCGTTTGTAGCTTATAAAATGGAATCACGGGGAATTGGAAAAGCTCGTATTCTCTTTGTCTGTAAAATAGTGACTGTAAATCAGTTCATTGTTTCACTTTTATATAATTATTTTCTTTTTTTAAAGTAGGAGATCGAGGTTGAGTTTCAGACAAGGCTCTCTATCAACAACGTTTTCTTCGGATTCACGTGGCTGGAGACAAGGACGTTGCTCAGTTCTAATTTACGTCGAATATCCAAATTAGGCGAAGCTGCGGGGATAGTACGTGAAATCAAAATGCATGTGTCCCAGATTCCGTCCTTACTGGTCCCAAACTTCCGTATTTCCAGTTGGGATAGTGTTTTTTTCTCTCGTCTTATTTAATCACTCGGGAAAGAGAAGACGTGCCTTTGTTTTGTAGAAAAATAACCCAAATACGACAGCTTTTTACACGCTTCAGTAGATTAGGAGTAGATTTCCATAGGAAGCAATCCGATCCGTCTTCTTGACAAAGGTCCCCGTAATTAGGTCGTCTACCTGTACCCGCACAAATGCAAAAAAAGAGGAATTTAAATTCAACTAAAAAACCATCAACGAAATTCGCTAAAGATTTAGTATTTCTTAGAAAAAAAATCAAGCAATAAATAAGAATCGCGACATTTTATTGTACTAGACCTAAAACCTTAGGAAAAGTGGGGTAAAAATGGTTTGGTGGGGAGGGATGGGTGGAGTGTGGCGGAGAAAAGTAGTATGAGGAGGAGAAAAGGAGGTCATCACCCTAGGAAGTGGGTCACCCACCGAACATTGGTGTCTCAAAACCAAAACGTGAGGCCCTGGAGGAAAATGCCACCAAGACAAAATAGAGATAACAAAGTAATTCCTTCCTTCCCTTTTCGAAGTGGGGCGAAAATAAATTGCCTACCCTTTTCCCGCCGTTTTTCCGAATTTTTCTGCACAATATTCCAATCTATGAATGTAATCATGCCCACCAAACTAAAAACAGAGAAAACACTTTAAGTTTCCTTAAAATAAAACATAGCTTTCGTTTTTGCCAACAATAAAGAGTTTCGCTTCTTTTGTGGAAAAATGGGTTAAGTGAGCATCTGCTGAGATTTTCATTTCGGAAGAAATTTCTGTTCCACAACTTCTCAAACACCTGTGGTGTTTTGGCATCTGTCGCTCCATTTTTTCCGAAAATCACAAGAACATAACGTGAAAGAATCCGAATTTTTCAAGCCTGGCTTGATCAAACAGACTTCAAAAGGAAGTTTGAATAAGAAACCTATTTTCTAAATATTTCCTTGGGCGTAAAACAGGTAAATTTTCGCTGCCAAAAAAACTTTTTTTTCGACCAACAAATGTTTACTTATTAGTCTAACCTACTTTAGGACCACATTTCCTACATTATCAATTGCGCAGTAGTGCAAACTTGTGCTTTCCTTTGGAAGACGTGAATTTGGTAGGGTTTGTGGACGTCGGGTAGGTTGCACAATTTTAACTGTTAATTTGAACAAGGGACCCTGTAGAAGACCTCTAGTGGTGCAATATAAAGCCCCAAAACCAGAAGCAGACACGGAGCTCCGGCATTGCGTAGGACGAACGGTTCCTCCAAAGTAGGTCGAAAACTTGGTGCTCTAGTGTAGAACGAAGGAGGCGAGTTTTAAAGGGCAAGGTGGTGAGGAGGGTCTGAAGGTAGAACTGTTCCTCCTGACCAAAAGAGGTCAGATATCATAAAATCAACAGCCTATAACAAGCTATGCCTATTTTCCTCCTTTTTCCAAGCTGATAACAGAACGTCACGTACTTCGCAAGTACTTTACCCTGATATTTTCTCGTTGAGTTCTTCCTACCCATAAAAAGAACAAAAAAGAGTGAAAGCTGGATATTTGCGGAGAAAACAGAAAATTCTCACGGTTTGCCACCGCTTTTGAGCGTACTACGAAGTTGCAGGAAATACTTTGGTAATTCGTTATACAGTGGACATTACATAAGTCTCCCTGTCGATGTACAAAAAACCACATACTTTCTGGCTAGCAGCTGATGACACCTTTTGACTAGCCAACGCTTCCAAAACTCGTTTTCGAACAAAATTAAAAAGGCAAAAAAATAGAACGAGAAAACTCGCACCACGAGTTCTACTTCTTATATTCGTATGTAGCTACTTCACGTGAGCTTCCTTGTTTTCATTCTTCCGCAAAAGGAAAACTGGCCTTAATCTGCATAACCAAAATGTTCATTGTTGCAAATATGGTCGCATGCAGAGCTCTATTTATTGAATAAGCTTTCCACTAAAATTCAACCTTATGTGACGTAAGACAGCAATGGGCAGTGTTCTCTTGTTTTGGGTAAAGAAAAAAGGCGTACTAAGCCTGTGGATGCAACAATGTACTAATTAGCCCCGCCTCTATGAGCAAGAGAAAGGCGACAAAGAGTGGGCGGATGGGTAACGACGTAACTCCGCTGGTTTACTTACGAAATGGAGCACGACCAAAGGGAACACTTCTTCTGGTTAGCCGTTTTTTATTATTTTAAATACTACCAAAAGGCAAAAAGCGATTTTATCGCCCTTTAAAGAGAAAACTTTCTTCCTGTCGGCATAGAGAAGCTAATTTTCCTCACTTGAACAGATCAGGCACAAGTCGTATCTTTCAAATCGCTTGCGACTCGTTCGTGATTTGCCATTCCATGAATTAGAAGTGAAAATTTATAACCACTTATACGTCATTTTCTAACAGCTTCGTTCCACAAGCTTCTTTTACTCTCTATATTTTCTGACTATCATTATTGGTTAAAATTATTACATTAACTACAACAAGCGATGCAACTTATAATGCCGAAATAAATACTGTCAATATCGAGATGAGTCTTAGCGTAGGGAATTCAAGTAACAATGTTTTGCAAAGTCGCGTTTCCAGAAGAAGGTTAAAACTTTCGTTACCGAAGAAAGGATGATCCGAAGGAAGGACGTTAACCAATTAACACTTGGTACCCGGTAATTAATCCTATTGTGTTGGATCCTTGTCACACAGTTAATCCTTTAAGATTGGGAACTTGACTCTGTAAATCCAACGTACTAGCCATGATCTGGTATGTTTTCTTGACAAACTTGGCGCGTTCGTATCAAAGATGTAGGTCACGGAACTCTGCCGGTTTTTCGTACAGGAATTTCCTTCCTGGTAGCTCGGTAGTCGTTTTGTTTCTATGCTTTGCAGAAGAAAACAACTCTCTGTCAAATAATTCACAGCAAACCGACAATCACTTTTGCAATTCGTTGATTTGGAATAAAAAATTATGTTGCTTCGATCAATTTTTTTCCGTTGGAATAAAATTTTCAAATTTGAATTCACCCACTGAAACACTCCTTTCGTGAACGGAAATACAATTATAAACTCTTGGCTAATTGGCCTCAATGAAAACGTTAAAACTCGAATCGGCTGAGCTGCAGCTCACCACCGTCCGCTTCGAAGGCTCGTGGTCCACGAACTGGGGCTCCGCCAGTGACCAACTTTGGGAGGAAGGAAGGGAACCCCAAAGGTCTATAGGACCGGGTACTCAAGTACTGTATTCTTTTTCCCTGTCTGCTCCACTGGCATATACCTGTATACAGGTGGAATTGTGGCTTTGGCGTGCTTGGCCAAAAGCTGTATAGAGACGAAGAGGAGGAGGAAGACTCCCAACTTCTCAACAGAACAAAACACCACAGGTAAAAGGAAGGAAAGCTTAACGACTCCCAAAGTAGGAGGAGCTTTCTTTTCTCCAAGTTTTTCTTGGTTCTACCTTGTGTACGAAATTTGTTGCAAATAGTCCCTGTTTTGCTGCGACGTTGTTAGACCGTAAAAACTGAAACGCCAACGGTTTTTAGGCGGCCGATAAGGACCGTAGGCCTAAAAGCTAATGTACCGTTATACCGCTATCTTGCGAAAATACGTTGATCTAAGATCAATCTGGGGTACAGATGTTCTCGTCAAGACCTTAGATGTTCAAGAGTCTTGTGACAATTTCACAATCGTGAAGCGAATTGGTGATCAATGAGTGTTGAAAATTTGCACTAATTAATCAAACGTTCCTATTCATCCAATTTTCGTTTTCTTCAACGCCGAAACAAAACTTGCATAGTTTTTCTATCGACTTTATCTCTGACTAATGCATTCCTTATTAAAAATATGCACTGTACTTGAATGCAAAATTTAGGACTGAATGTTTATACCGCTGAAATATTCAAATATAGCATGTGTATACTGCTTTCAACTAACGGAGACAAAAAGAATTTGTCAGGACAAATGCGAGATATGATACAATGACATGAGTCATGTACTCCTGGAGGCCTCTTCATAACGTTACATTCTATTTCTTCTATTTTACTATTTTGACGGCCAATTTGCTGTATTGATTTTCGTCTGGAAAAGTACTGAAATTAGAATGATGTGTTTTAGATTAAGAACATCCGATGCCTAAACAGTGCGAAACGAGTTTCAATATATAATCGCGTATCCCTGTCCATTATGGTAGATCCTCGCGCTAATTAACCAATCGTTCCGTTAACCCCAGTTTGAACTTTCTTCTTACATGACAGTAATTTCAACATTAAAATAAGGAAACAGCTCGTCCATTTTTAAATATCTTTAACTGCAGTTAACATTCTAATATTCAGTTCTGTGGAACCTTTTACACACCTAGTTAGTTTCACCAAAAAACGAGACAACACTAGTTCCGCACCGAAAACGAAGAATAAATAACGAGTGTTTTATAAACAGGAAAAAACTTTCAAATATCGCAGTAATTTCTGAAAAAAACTATATTTTTATGAAAATAGACCGTGTTAAAAACGCGTTCTTGCACGTGACTTGAACGCATTTCGGACTCGTTTTGGTGGAGGCTGGGTAAGCCAAACGACCCCCCTAAGCTAGCCTTTAGGGGGTTTCCGTAGTACGGAGCCGGATACTGTACGAAGCAAGCAAGGAAGGCAAGTTTTGTCTCAGTCTGTCAGTGTGCCAACTAACGGTTCGCAGCCACGACGGAACGCCCTCGATTTCCGATTCGCCGTCCATAGCCACAGACAAATCCTGAGCCCAGTGCGCATACCCATATACCAAAGGGAGTCTCGCTCCTCTTTGCCTACTCAACAGGACCGGCCGACCAGAAAACTTACAACCTGGGAATTGGGAAAATTGGGCCACCAAAACTTCTGTACAATCAACGTCAGCCCCTACCAACTGCCTAATATACAAGGAAGGCTCTCATGCACGTTACACACGGAAAAGAATTCGGATTGCAAGGTGTAACGCAATGTACCACAACACGGGTCTTCCATAATGACGGATAGAATTGCGTTGCCTGCCACATCTGCCTCTAAGCTTTTCGTCCCTAAAAGGAGTTTAGGTTTATTAGGTGTGGAACTTCAATTGGCTCGGTCACCCCGATTCTTCCGTTTTCAGTTCCAGAATTAATTTCCTGTATTTACTTCGAACGACGCAACGAAAATCGACATTTTGGCTTTTATAAAAAGGATGCAACTCTCAAAGTGTGAAAAATTTAAGAGCCAATTTAGCCAAATTCGCCAAAAGACCACACTTAAGAATATAATCATAGGGACACCTTTAACTAAATATAAAAGTGAGCTGTTTTTCGATACAAGCGCCAATGAGCCTAGCTCACGCCGGCTAAAAGTAAAAATATATAAATACAGGGACAGCTATATCAGTCATAGGAATTGTTAGTTCCTGAACCTCGCTAAATTATTTTCGTGTTGTAATATTTCAGTTTATACTAATTTTAGCTTTACTTCACGAATGTGCTCTGTCTATATTTGTGAGTGTGTGTTTGGTATTCGGAAGAGCTTTTGTACGATATATTTTTTATAGGTAAATTGAAAAGATTTTGAAGAATATCACGTGTCATAACGGGTGTTTTTTATATTTCTTAACTCTAATTTAAGTCGAATTATTAATTTTTACTCATCTGAACTAGATTTACAGCTTTCATATTTTCTTTTTTAATTTACTTTTACCTTCCTTCATTTTTTAAAAAAATAGTTTGATATTATTATAAAGAAACAAAATATTTAGCGAAGTTGGCTTAAGATGATCGAGACTCGCTTTACATGTAAAAAATCATAAAAAATTGCCAACTTTTGCAACTTGCGACACACAAGGTAAATCCGGTTAACGAACTTGAATCAACGGTCACAACAACACTTTACCGGGAAGGAGCGAACCTCAACCTTGACTACAGTTTCTGGAGAAAAACGAGTCTACGGGATCGCAAGTTCCGTCTTCCTATCCGCAAATATTAACTGAAAAGCAGGGTCAAGGACGAATTTGACCTGTGGTAGACAGGACAGTGAAAAAAACCCATTCGTCACTACAAATTTACAACTACATCAGAATTCTTTCTATCCACCAAGTTCAAATGGAGAAGAGTAGTGATCACATTTTCATCGACAGATTTGGACACCTTTTTTTGTGCTTCAGAAATTTTTGCTCCCGTAACCCCCTTCTCCTCTTAACCTTAGCCTTAAAATCGCTCCTTGTTCTTTTACAAACAAAGCTGCATTGTTACTTGTTTAAAACGCAAAATGCAAACACAATACCTTCTTGTTCGCTTGAGCATAACGGTTAACTTTTTAAACAAAGCTTTTTTCTCCAACGGAACCCTTGCTTTTTCAGTTTGCATCAGGAAAGGAGTGCGGTTTCAATCCATCGCTTAGCTCGATTAGCCGTTTAAACAAAACTTACAAAAGTTCCACCGAAGTAGTCCATCAAGATAACCATCCCGCAATCCTTAGCATTTCCTCAACTCCTGAGATCCCAGCACTCTTTTTTCCCATTGGGACTTAATTCCTTGTTGCGCCTTGGTCTGGAACCAGAACCACGCCAACAAAAAAATAAATAAAACGTCACACAAAAATAAAACCTCTTTGTAAAAAGCTGACGTGCCACTGGTCTCAATTAAGTTCTAGGTAAGAAAAGCTGCCTTGCCGCAAGCCATCCTATGCAACGCAAGGTTGGTATATTGTATGTTCGTCCGGCTGGCGGGAACTAACGCGCATTGCAAACTTCCGTTTTCTTACACAACACCTGTACCGTATCGCGATTTCGCTCTTCTTCAACAAAAGCCCTCTTTCATGACAGAGCTGCATTTTCGATGTTTGTTTCACGAAACCTCCTCGCCTAAAGACTTGCGCCATTTGCCCTAACATTGCATTCTCCAATGAATTCCAGTTAAATGTCCCAAGGAAATACACGGGAATATCTCAAATTCGTTCCTGAATACAAAATTAGATTTGCTTAACAACAACGTTGTTCCAGGCAAGGGATTTTGCAGCAATGGAAGTATGCCAAAGCAATGGGGCCGGGCCCTGGCTTCCGGCACTGACCTATTTGGGAGAAGACTTGCTCCTCCCGTTTGTGTCTTGCGTTTATTTCACTACTTCTTCTGAACTTTTATCCATTGTTTGTTCTACACCTTCGTTTTATAGGAGCAAATTCTATCGCGTCATCTTCTGCTGGAAGCCCAGGGTTCATCGAGTTAATAAATAATATTCTACCTTGAATAAAGTGCCGAGGAATATCTCACTTGCTTCCGAAGCTTTTACATAGAATTGAACCCGAAAGGTGTAATACATGTTTTACAAGCATGATCTTTTATGCTTCCTTTAATAATTGCCTATTACAGCCTTAAGTTTGTAGTAATCCTTAGGACGTTTCAATATGGGAGTACTTAACAAAAGTACACTTTGTAAATAAGAATATTTATGGAATGGTATGTGGAACGGAATTAAAAGAGGTGATAGGAGGAAGGACACATTTAAGTATTGTATAACGAATTGTAGGTAATTACGGCATATGTAACTGTGGGTGGACTTCCAGTATTACCAAATTTATTTAATCTAAATGAGCATCCGCGTGACGTCATGCTCCATGCTTAGCTGCCTTCGGACTAGGTAGCACCGCTGACCCCAAATCCACGCTAGAGTTAACCTCAATTGCAGTCATCCGTGCTCAACAAAAACCTCTGGCTAGATTCTTTTGTGGGCTTTGCCTTCTTCCTTATAAAAGCACGAAAGACAAGAAGGTGATGAAGAAGAAAAAGAAGAAGGTGAAGACGTTTCTGCCCTCGTAACGATAAAAGGCGATCTACGGTACGGCGTTCAGGAATGAGAAAACGACAAACACATTAATTAAGGAAAGAGATTTAAAATAAATACATAAAAATATTAAATAAATAAAAATCGCTCATATAGAAATTAGAAGAAAATGTAAAAAGCACCCGAATAAGGCGAACATCAAAATAAGTAAAAAAAACACGCAAAATAAAAACACCGAAGAGCAAAATGGAAGACGGTAAATTAGAAGATAAAAGGTATAAACTCAAAGAAGACGTAGCCACGCGGAAAAATGAGGAATTAAGGTTGAGTCAACAAAAGTGGACAAGGCGACTTGCACCTGAAAGGCGAAAAATAGTGCCATCCATCATAAACGGAAGTTGTGTACTTAGTGACAAATTCTCAGAACCTTCCTAACCTCAATTAATTAACCGACCCCTTTTTCCCTTGCCCCTAACTTTCTTATTGTCACTGTATTACTTCCTTGTGCGCGGAGATTTCAATGCTCGGAATACCTATAATCATACAGTAGCGGAGGTGAACAAGCAAAAAAAGGAGAATAGACTCGACAAGTTTTAAGATGAGTGGGTAACTTGAATACTGGCGAAAATGTATAGAGTCGATCAATAAAGTTTGTATTTGTACATCTTATCACGATATTCTGCGATGTGCAACATAGCCTTACATGAATTAACAGACTAGATGTCAATGAGCATTAACTAACGGCAGGGATGGAGTGACTACTTAATTACCATACCGCTAACGAGCGCAGTACTTAACGCATGAGAGACAAGAGAGCGGATAACCACAGTTTGCTGTACTATTCTGTGGTATGTGAAACCGACATGCTTTCGACCAGCTTCCGAAACAACTAACACTCGATTAAACTGTCAACTAATTTTCAAGTTGGAACACATGCGGCTAGAAAGCTACCAACAGGCATCGCGATGCAATCCAGGTGCAAGATTAGCAGAACAGGAACACAACACTGTAAAAAACAACACCAGACAACAATGAGGGTGCCTTCGATTTGCCATAAATGGTCAATTCTAACAACACATCATAAGTCGAGCCTACAGATAGATGTCCCATTTACTTTCATACACCGTACTATTGTGCAGTAAAGCCTCAGCTTCCAAAGAAAATTCGCATCGTAAACCTAACGTATTTGTCTACGTGATGTTAAACAGGATTGAAGGCCGAGGCGACAGTCAACGTTTTGCAACTATACAGCCTACCCCGAATATGAGGTACCGCATAGAATTCCTTGTCAGCAATTTTTCCAGGTACCGTATGCCTGGATGTAGCGAGTTCAACAATAAAAAGATAGTATGCGATGGTAAAGAATTATTTGTTGGACAAAACCGTTTGTGCGAGCATATTGCGCTCTGTACACTACGACACAATACGTCAGTATTACCGGCAGTACGAGACTGGATGCTAAAAGTTATGGCGACATTCTATCGTTAAGAAGAAAAGGCAAAATTGTATTGAAGGGAGTTCTAGAAACAGCAGAGCGTAGAATCAAGTAAAATACAGGAGTTTGATGGAACAATACATAACTGATGAAAGAAATACCCGCGGGCTCAAAGTCTCGGTAAACAACGCAAAGTACCAGGGAAAAGTTTTTCACGGGAAAAGAACAGTAATTAAGTGAGACGCAGGCTAAATCTGATTTCGATAGTGTACTTACGAGAAAAGGGTTCTATCCATACCATTGTTATGTTTATTGTACGCACCCGATAATCTTACAAAAATAGTTCCCAAGCAATGCATGGGTTATAGAACACACAATTGAAACTTAGAATCAGTTCTCTAAAATAGCTCTATTTGGGGGTTAAAAAGCCAAGAGCTACGCTCAACGCTTTCTAAAGCAAGGGTTTTATAGAAAAAAGTGTTCTTTTTTGAAACGGGGCCAAAATGTACGAAAAAAGTGATTGAGCTTACGCCTGCACATTTTAAACTAAATATATTTTAAGTCTACACACCCTAATACGGAAGCTTTTAATTTGTATAGTAAATGATACAATAAGTATTATGTGGCTAAATTGACTGTAGTAGAATAAAAGTTATCTAGGGTAGAACTGCACTTTTCTCAAGTAGTCTGAACCGAGGGCTGGTTGACAAGTAGGACAGTTGACAAATTTAGATAATACTATCAATATTAGGGATACGTGGTATAGGCCTACTCTGGAAACCCCAGGTATTGTGTGCTAATTGGTAACAATAGATGGACGAATTGCACTTTGTCCGGCACAATGGCACTTTACTTATCTTTAATAAGACCAGTTTTTTATATGAACTCGTTGTGTCTGTGGCGAAATGTTGAATGCTGAATGAAAGCAACGCGAAAACACATCATTCGCAAAAAATGTGCGCCACAGCTGTTGAGATTATCAGAGGTTTCCATAATTTGTATTGACAAATCAGAGTTCAAAATTAATAAGTTAAATCTATCATAGAGCATAATTCGACGGACTAGTTTCGTTATGAGGAAATTAAGAAACACTGGCCCAACCAAGCTACGTTTGTTGTACTTATCGTTTGTTATACAACTATGACAATACAACATGACCTAACTTCCTATTCCTTGGACAACCTTGTCCTGTGACTAGGTCAAGTAGTTATTACTTGTCACTGGGATGAGTACAACATGTACAGTACAACGCACCTAGGTTTAATAATCGGTTACTCGTACTTTTAGTTCTTTCGAAGCATAAATGTATCAATAGATCATTGGATAACAGAACACATTCTAATTTCGCATTATACTATAGTTCTGAACTAAAAGCTCCCTAAAGGTCCTAATTTGTTTTTAATCTTCTCTAAAATATATATTTTGCGCACGGTTTCAAAAACTATTTTTTATTTGAGTTCTATGTTACTGTGCTTTCGTATCATACTTGTTCTGAAATTACCCGTTTGGAACGATTGTTGTTCTAACTAAGGAAAGTAGCGGATTATCAGCACAGTTACGAATCATCCCTTTTAATTCTCCCGAAGTTTGCGTATTTGTCTTGCCATTTGCGAGCTTTTCTCTGGAGCCCAGTCGTTGGATACTTGATTTAGTAATATTTTCCACAAGTGAAACTCGATTAAAAGCTGTGTAATTATACACGTCTCGCTGCTATAATGTATTCGTAATTCATGCTCATCCAAATGAAATGTATGGGCTGTACTGTGAATAAGTGATTATGCATTCTATACATACTACAAAGCTTGGCTGTACCAAGCTGCCACCTATGTACAATATAACAAAGCAGTCATGTCAGAAAAGTAACAAGCTGTAGGATTTACTTACATAATAATAACGTATCTCAAAGACGATACAGTACTCATTCAACTTATTGGTCTAACATTTTTTTATGTAACATAAAATACAAAACATTCGCAAGTCATGGGCCACTTAAAAGTTGCTATTACTGGTGGAAACTATAACTGAAAGAAAACGGCAAGTTTAGGATACTTCCCGATCTCCTAGATACGAAAAAGGGACGACGAACCTCTCATTCAATATTTCCATCCAAGATCCACAAAAAGCGCGCCAAGGCTAAAAATTTAATTCAAGAAAATGCACCTAGTTCGCCATCTAGCTTTCTTTCAAGCATTTATGCAGTAAAGCCCTACCTGGGGCGGCTTTTCTACCTGCCCCCTTTCTCTAGTTCCAAACGCAGTCTTTCAGTTCCGCAATCCGCTTCGTGCGTCCTCAAAACGAGCTACCGAAGGGCATACTCATTATCATTCCAAACTCAACTACGGATGCTTCTCTATCTTATTCTTCTCAAATTTTCACCCAAGATCCTTCTTGAAGTGCACTTTGCTTAAATATACTTTTGCCGAAATTTCTTTCAGCTTTCCCAATTAAAAAGTCAAAAAATTATATCACACTCGCAAAAGTCTGATGCAAGTTTAAATACAAAATTAACATTTTTTGTGACTATGGGCTGAAAACACGATTCAAATAACCAGCAAAAACAGGAAAGGCGCCAGTGAAGGGAAACGGTATCGATTATTCAGGTTGCAAGAGCAACCTGTCGGAGGGGCCACAGCCGGAGCTGGAGCAACGGCGCTTTTTTTCCGACAGGTAAATGCCCCAAGGCGAAGGGGAGGACTGGTGGTTTCATGTAGGTTGTCCGATTTCCGCCAGGTAGGTCGGTTATCCTGGTTGGGTTGGAATACGCTCTTGGCTCTCTCTCGGCTTTATGTTGAGTTTCGAGGAGCTTGACTTGGCTCTTTTGGGTTGACAGAACAGGTTGTGTTGTTGAGGAGAGACGCCATGGATTGTTGAACAGCCATTTTGTGGGCCTTGGACATTTCAGTGTGTGTAGCTGTATCTTATGTGTACGATTGCCTTGTTAAGTTTTAACCCATAAAGTTTTTACCCTGAGAGGTTTTTGGAGAAAATAAAGCTGTAAGAATCCACAGTCCCACGCCCGAAGTTCTTCTAAAAGTTTCGCTTCAACTGAAACAGGAAATTTTTAGAACGTGTTGAGAAGAAAGGTACATACCGTTTACTTGTTTATTCGAGGCACTGTGCAGAATGAAATTGTGTTCATGTTTTTGCAAGTGTCTAAATGTGTGAATGAATCATGGCACACCGATTCGTCATCACCAGCCCAAGTGTATTTAAAATCCCAGCCGCTCTTCGGATTACTCTTCTAAACTCGGGTTCACGTTAAGCCAGGTAAACAACTTGATATTTACATTGAGCTATTAACTTATTTTCATAGACAGTATGCCCCGTGGATTTAACGAGCCCTCCAAGCTTTTATAAAGTTATTGACCTGCTACTGCTCTCTGTTTTAAAGTTGTCCTAGTGTTTGCACTTTATTTTCCTCTAGACTAGAGGGCTTACTCATACACGAGGTGATCGAACTATAATTAAGTCTCCTTTCAATGTTATTTAGCTCAGTTTCTAATTTCCTTAGCTCTAAGCCTCATCTCAAACCGCGGTTTACTTGGTTTACAATAATAACACTACTCAATAAGTAACTATATTGCTAAAGGAATACTAAACACATCACAGCGTTGCGATAATCTAAAATGCATAGCCAAAAATGTGAATATCTTGCATAAAAACTAAATGTAAAAACGGGTACAAAGGACACGTACTTCTCTGTTTTGACGTCCCACATTCTTATGATCATGTCCAGCGTTTTATTATGAATATTTACACATACCTGTGTAGAATTTGAAGTTTACATTGCTGTGTTAACTACTGATCAATGCTCAGCTTTTATTTTATTTGTAACTATGCTCCTACATCCGGCGGAGTACCAGTTTATCTATAGTTTAGATTCACTCTAACTGCAAACAATTAATTAAAATAGTCAAGAAACTGAACTAGTTGGAAATTATTCTTGCATTTTAACGAAGAAATTTATCTTTTCAACTGGTATGTTCTCCAGTGTTTAAGAAAAAAACACCCAAGCTTTCTTAAACCTTTATCAGAGCTGGGAAGGAATTGACTATGGCGAGAGTTTCAACCACGGCTAACGCTATATACACAGGAAAATAACCGCCTTTAAATATTGCATTTTTCTTGTAGCACAACAGAACAGTTACTATATCGTTTCCTTTTCCAGAACAATGTCATTACGTAAACAACAAAAGTCGAAACAAAGGCCAAGAGTAGTCGATCAGTTATTGAACTACTTTAGGACACAGTCGACCTTCGAAGTACGTTGGTAATTTCGTCCTTGCAATTTCGGTCGTGTGGTCTTTCTTATTTTTTAGTATTTCTTTTTCTTGCTTCCAGCTCTTTAGAACAGGGTTTTCTGTGCGTTTCAAAACCCGACTCCCCAACTCCTCAGCTTACCGAAACTTTTAAAGAAGCAGGCAGCCTTTAGGGCATTCATCTTATTATCTCCTTCTCTCCTGTGCTCTTTCGGTTTCTGCGCTAAAGGCTACGAGGCACACGCACAGTGCAGCAAAAAGTCACGCACGGGAATGAAAAATCCAAAGATCGACGCTTCTTGTCATGGACTATAGCATACATATAAAAATCATATCAAATAAATTGAATAGTATATTTGTCCATACCCATTTGTTGCTAAATGTAAGAAAGTTTTTCCATTCCTACAAATCTCTTGTCTTAAGTTATATCCATTTAATATCTGTAAACATGACGACGAAGAAGAAACAATTCTGTGCGGCTACACCGTAACCATTTTTTTATGGAGCTTGGAAACAACCACCCAAAACCTGCTTGCATAGAAACATATGGCGTGCATGTGCAGGTGCACATATGCGCATGCATTAGCCTCCCAATAACGCCTTAGCCAGCCTTTCTACTCTCCCGCTCATTGGCGTAACGCGACCTCATCAGAATTCAAGGCAGGTTAACCACGATCCTTCAACTTATTCTCTGCCACAATTTGGAAACCAGCTATTTTGCAATGTTTCTCTTCCTTTTCAATTTTTCCTTCTTATCTCCTACGCCCAAAAGCCTTGAATTCTGTAAAAGCCATCTGTAACCGATCATCCGTAATAATGAGCCAAGAACGACAAAAGAATTGACAATTTGTAGCTTTCTCCTCAAAAATTGTTTCAATTGCGGTCATTGACGTGGTATCACTCATTTGCCACAAACTCTTTTTTCGTTTCGATCTCTGAAACAATTTTAACCAGCAAAAGTAACTGAAGCGGACACGTGAACGCGTGCGTGAAGCCTCAAACCGTTCATTTTTTAAGAAAAAATATGTAGAAAACTTACATGTGCTACAAACTTCCGTGTCCGCTGGCATAAAATAACCAAAATAGCTGTCAAAAAAAGTACTGGCTGTCCAGTTTCCCTCGCTGCGAGCTGAAATATCGAAAAACCGATAACCACAAATATCAAGGTTGGCTACTGGTCTAGAGAGACCACGCTATATTGACAATATCATGAGGTCGAAAATGCGGAACTTCGCTGTGCCCACAAAAAGGGCCTTTGGCTCATTCCCCGCTCCTGTCGCCCCTGTTCCGTCGTTGTTGCCTGTATACAAACAACACCTGACCTCAAATCTTACCGCACATCTGTTGTGTAATTCCACAACTTCGACGGCAGATTAAGGTTTCCGCTCAATTCTATTGCAGCATTCTTTGGCTACTTTACAATAGTGTCCAGTTCCACACATCCCACAAAGAATACCTGCACCCACGTGGACGCCTCGTTAATAATGCCGCCGTGCCCTCATTCTCAACACATAATACGAAATTGGTGATACAGCTCTATAGGACGAGTTTTCATTCTCAACGTTTTTGTTCGGCCATTGAAAAACTGAGTGACGTAGTTTGAACCAGTGGCTTGTCACGAGTTATCCTATCCTAATTTCAATATGTGAGTTCTTCTTGAACGTCTCATTTCCCCCAGGGAAATTTATCCCCAACATTTGTGTTTACTAATGTGGGTAAGCGAAAACTTGTGAATTACGTTTAAGTACTCATCCTAAATATTAAATAATTTAAACAAGAATCGTTATGCCAATATACGCAGTAAGTAGTTTTGGGAGATAGAGATTTTGCGAAACAGCAATGGTCAAATGTTTATCTTTCGGATAAACAGATCTACAATTGCAGTTTAATTTAATCAAAGTTTACTCTTTTCTTCTTTGGTAAGTTAACGAAATAGTTAAGCTAACCTAAAATGGTAGTCGTACGAAAGTTGATACCGTACACATTAACGGTTGTAAAGCCTCGTGGGGTTATTTCGCTATTAAGAGTATAAAAGAACTAGTGTTCGACCTCCTTCACATGGTTGTTTCCCTAATGGGCGACACACGTACCAGTGCCAAACGCCCGTGCCAAACGAAATTTGGGCAAGCGTGTCGTCGCCCCAAGGGAAACTTATCGTTTATTTTGCATAATCATGTAAGCAAGTCCAGTCTAGGCCAAGAATGAATGCTAACAAATGTTTAGCGTGAATCCAACGTCAGCATGGACATGTGCGTAGCATAGCAAAGCTACAGATGGTATGAATACAAAAGGGATTATAACGTGAAAAAGAAAAATGTTGATAATTCCCTTGTGCATTCAATGATAAGTGGGAAATCGTCAGAAGATTTAAATTTTTGTCCCCAGTGACCCTTCTCATTTTACGATTAGCTTAGAATGATTCTTATTTGTTACCTAGCATGTTGAGAGTAGACTACTCACTTGCAAATATTTTGTTTACGACAAATTTCGTTTACCTACTCGACGCTCTTTCGCGTCCCCCCATTTTCCCGTTGCGTACAAAGAGGCCGGAAACCGGAAGAGATAAAAACCACGATCTCAATAGCAGGGAGGGCTCAATATTTTTGCTCTTAGCTATTTTGAATGGTGAATCACACTGAATCGTGAAAGCGTATTTTTGTTTTCTCCGTTGGAAGCACGTACTACAATGTAAACTTTTCTACAAACTTTCCCATAACTAACGAATGTCTTTTTGCTTGTTACAGGTGTCGAAGCAGTATCTTTACAAACGAGAGAAAGATTCTTTGACAAACGTGATGGCGAAGTGACTTTGGTTTTGAAGAAGGAAACGAGGAGTTCATTTTTCGGGGGGAGGGGGGAGAATCAGTTTCGTGCGAGGTATCTTCTTTCTACACGCCCAAAAGAAGCAGGAAGAAGATCTGAAGTACCTGAAGCTGAAGTAGACCGTGATGGAGTTGGACGATGCAGTAACAGCGGGAACAAACTGCGGTGGCTCTTCGACAACCAAAAACTCATCCAGGTGGAAAAGAATGGGCTTGGAATGGAAGAAGCTATGGAAAAAGCACTCAGCCAACATTACCGAGTACGACCCCAGCGCGAAAGTGGTCTATCTGGGCAATGTCCTCACTGGTTGGGCAAAAGGTGATTTTTGTTTCTCTTTCTCTTTCGAAAAACTTTCTTTTCTGCTCCTTGATGCTATTCAACCCTCTTAGTGAAATATATAAAAAATTGCAGCTTTACTTTACCAATTTAATTATTGCAATAATTTGTAAATCCAGTCCTGTTATTTTTTATGTTCGTTCTTTTATAACCACTACAAATGAACCAGTATTTTGGCTGGAAACCTGTACCATAGAATCGTCATAACTCGAGGGCTCTGTAAAGCATAGATTTCCCCGTTTAAGGACGGGTTTTTCCCCAATATGTTTCTGAACACGTGTACAGTTTAAAATTGCGGACATACTTATATGCCTTTGATTCAGAAATTGATTTTATCCTGCGTCGAATTGATGGACTTTTGAATTGTTTCTTGAAGCCGTCATAGCATTTTCCCCACGCAATATTATACTCAACTTCAAGAATCATAGGACTCTTTAATAAAAAAATCAATTAGGACAACACTCAGGTCTTCGGAATAAACTTTCCAGTGTGACGCATTCCGGTACTTTTTTTATTTATTTTTTTATTAACTGATAGCTTAGCCAACGTTAGCCAAAGTTTCAACACACCATTTAGTCGCCTCAAACATTGGATGATCATTAAACATTTTTTTGTATTTCACAAAACTTTTTAAAATAAAACAATTAACAAAGTTTTAACATAAGAAATGTTAAAAATTTTTATGAAAACATTCACGAAAAAATATGTGAGGCGAAACAGGGTTTACAGAGCTTCTCTTTAAGGATAGGCTACGGCCGAATTCTTACTTGGAAAAATTCCAGTCGGTTAGTGAAAGTTAGGTTTTCTTCTCTCATTTTTTTTATCCTTACGAAAGGGCTAGAAAGTGATGTTAAAATCCTTTAGAGAAAAAAAATATTTCCCGCAAGGTGAAATGAGATGTGTTAAGAGAGAGAGAGAGTGAAAGGGAATGTTTGCTCTGTTCTACTGCTATTTTAATTTACTACTTATGAGCTTTTCTTTCCCCTGTGTAGTTGCGTAAGATATAATTTATAGGCTTAAAAAAATTGGAAACAACAAACTTCAAGTTTAGGTTTGGAAGTCACCTGTGAAGTGGCGTTGCACTTGATACGGTTCCTGGGTACAACTTTTTTTATTAGCCCCAAAATAACGGTAACTTATCGTATTACTGAGCACAAGACACGGGAGACAGAAAGATGCAGGATTAGAAAAGCTTAAAACTTGTTTTTAACTTCAAACTCAGTACGGTCTACAGTTCTTCGAGGAACCTTATAAGGTACTTCAGGTCAGGGACAGTTCCGACAAAACGCCGACGAAATGTTGTTCCTACCCGGTTTACCTCTCTCTTTTGTCTCTCCGTTTTGGTTTGCTTTTCGCTTGTCAAAAATGAACGCACAACAATGTGTGCTGTCCTTCAAAGCAGAATTATTTATCCGTCCACCAGTACTTTTTTTTACTGGGAACATTTGGCATCAAATTAGCTCTGGCAGACATTGTTCCAAGGGAACACACAAGAACTCTACAAGGATATTTTCACCCGCGAAATCATTATAAAATTCAACAAAATACGACACTAAGACTAAATATCTAACATCTTACTACTGTAACCATACCCCGGTTGCAGCAAACCGTCAGGTGTTTTGGAGGTCAAAAGCTTTCCGATATAAATAAACCAGACCTTTTAATCTATACAGCAAACTTCCGATATATCGAAGAATTTTTTTTTATCCCCCAGGAGGTTTGCAATAGCGATGTTCTAGTGTATGCAATAGCCATTTTTCGAAACTACTTATTGAAGTTATTTATGCAAAATAAAAAGCACAGAGAAGTCAGAATATTGACACTGATTGATTCTTCAGTTTGCAAGTCAAGAAAGACAAAATTTACATGTAAAGTTAAATGACGTCAGCAACCCTAAGTCCCTAGGCTGGGCTCCGCAAACCGGGGCTCCATATGTACTGTGGCAGCCTCGGCCTTCAACTCATTACCAACAAGTACGACCTGTTTCACTCTCAACTCAATTAGCATCACACGTGCCAATAATCACGTCGTTTCGCTAAGCTCAACTATGTTTAATCAAGAGTAATGTTATAGCGAATTCAGTTGGTCAACCCGGTGCTGCACTTTCTGAGTGCCAGTTGTTGCCTTCAAATGGGAGTGCAGTAACACTGTGGATGTTCAACTGGGAAAGTGCACACTGGCCAGTGCGACGCAGGGCAACTTTCGCTGCACTCTCCTTTTTGGCAGTGTTGGTCTCGAGTGCTGTTAGTTAAAGGCGCCCAATTTGAGTTGATAGACAGAGACAGTTTTTTCTCTTTTGCAGGATATACTATCCTAGGATTTCAGTCCGGGAAGTGACAACGGTGAAATAACTGAAATAATAGTTTACGTTTCCAAAGTTACTACAGTAAAATTACCAAATATAACAAATTTCCAAAGCACTTGCTAATTACTACCGAATATTTTTATTCGGTGGGTTTATATTATAACTTTATAAATCAGAATCTTAAGATTATTTATATTCACAACTACTTAGAAGAAATCGTTGCTAATCTTGGAAATCACCATTTTCATTGCGTAGAAGTACAGGATGTGGTCTAATGAAGCCATATTTACTGTTGTGGCATTTTGTGAGATGTCAAGCCTATATTTACCCCATGGCCAAAGTGTTGCAATAAAAGACTTTTTGCAGTTTAAAACAACAATTGTGGGCTTACATCCCATAGCAAAACCCATATGAGCTTACAACTCCTTGGCCGCGCTTCTAAAATGTCGCCACTATAAAAGTAAACAGCAGGGCACATTGCACTCAAGCGAGCGCCCCGTGATGTCACAGGGCAAGAAACCTCAGTTCGTAGTGCAACACCGACACTACCAACTGAATTCGCTATTAGGCTAACACTGGCGCTCGCTCAGCGAACGCCAATAGGTATGCAATGTACCCAGTCCTGGTGGTCACTTAGCTAGAGATTATCGCATTACGAACAGCTATGTCGCAATACATAATGGTCTTACCAGCAACAACATTTATAAAAATGGTTCTTCTAACACCAAGTTTATTTTTATCTCATTTCATTTCCCTAAAAGGTGACGGATGCCTGGAAAAGCCGCTGTCTACTTTATGGCGAAACTACTGCGGCAGTAACCGGACCGATGTGCACATGCGCGTCACTGTGTGCGCCTCAGGCTTGAAAGCCACCACGGAAGAACACGGCCTAACCGAGTACTGGGCGCACCGCATTACCTGGTGCTCCGCCCCGCAGGCGTACCCGCGTTTGTTCGCCTGGGTGTACCGTCACGAAGGCCGACGTCTGAAGCAAGAGCTGCGCTGTCACGCCGTGCTTTGCACCAGCAGCCGCCAAGCCCGCCAACTCGCCAACCGTTTAGCCGAGCGTCTCAAAGAGGCGCTGTACGATTTCCGTCGGGAAAAGTTGTGTAAACAAGCCGCTCGCCTCAGTTTAGTCAACTGCGATTACGACGACCCCCACGCCGCCATCCCGCGACGGCGCGTACTCCTCGCCTCGGGCAACAACTACCGCCCACCCTTAGAACGCTGTAAATCAGCGCCCCGACTCGGTGCTATCGAGGAGTCGCCTGACGAAGAGCAATGCGAAGACTTGCCCACTGCCGGTCCTTCCGGCTGCCAGACCAGCTTCCTAAGCGGCCTGCACTTCCGCAGTAATATCGGCGCCATTGCTAAAGGCAATGGGTATATCCCTCGTAGCCGCTCTTTCCCTTTAACACCCATTCCTGAAGACATCGGCCACCCTTTGGCGGACGACGTTAGCCCTGCCAGTACCCCAAGTGACTCCAGTACTCATTTCGAAGCTCCTTCTACTCACGTGACCCCTTTACCTCCTTCTAAGCCTTCCAGACCCTCGACTCCGCCCCCAGTGGGCCTCGACGCTCTGCCACTACTCCCAGATAGTACTTCCAAAGTGGCGGCTTGGGAAGTAACGGCACCTACTCGCCCCATTCTCCGGCGGGCTAGTCAACCCGGAGGAAAGACGGTTTGGGCCGAGCCAATCCCCTTTCCTCGTAAAAGACGCAACAGCGCGACAGCGCGCTTGAGTCACGCCCCTCACGCAACGCCCCCGGCGACGAATGGACCGTCATTACAGTGTGGATTGATGAACAGTTTAGAAGAAGATATGCAACACTTCCGGATCGATTCGGCCCTGGATTTGGATCCCGAAGAGCCGGATTCACTCGGTGATTCTCCGCCTTCTTCCGCGGGCCACAGCCCCATCGCTTTTTTGCGGTGCAACCGTCCCAAGCGACTCCAAGATCAAGAAGATCAGGACAATATCAGTGACGAGAGTGGCTATTCAGAAGAGAAAGACCTCGGCTCCAATTCTTCCACAGGATCAGACTTAGCTACGCCTCCCTCTGCCCGGGATCCTCAACGGATGACTGCCAGTGTTGCTTCCCAATTCTGTGAAGAGTTTACTCTTAATTTGTGAACGTTTCTTTTTGTTTTCCAATAGTATTGAAGTGTCGTGGCTTCCACGCGAGGAAACAAATCTTCCATTTGAAGAAAATGACGCCGTCCTTTTAAGCATGGGATTTTTAAGAAAGATGATCGCAATACTGTCGTTGTATGTTTCTCCCTTGACGTAACTTTTTCAAGTGACGAACAAAAGTGTAAATCAATTCATCAATAAACCTTCATTAATTGAATAACTGACAAGTTCTGTGATATCTTTTCTATAACCAAGCGCTTATTGTTTATTCAGTTCACTTTGTTTTGCATTTGTGCCACTTTTTTGTCCGATTCGGTTTCGTTTTGTGCCAAGGAAACAAAATTGGCAACAATGAATCTCCACCACCGCAAAAAAACTTTTGGTTTCTACACATCGCACAGTAAATCAGAAAAAGTTTCAGCTGGCCTCTGCCCTCATCTTACAACCTTTCTTGTTTCGCGAACCAAAACAAGAGTAGATAAGCTGGGTCTCCTTAAAAAATAATTAAGACTAGCGCTGGTAATTGGAAATGAGTTAACTGGGTACGCTTGCAGATATGTACCCATTGAAAGCGCAAGAAACAGAGAAAAATCAAAACAATTCTTTGAAGGCCTAGCAGAATACACAACATAAGGCCTATGGAACATTTCCTTAAGTCTCCTATTAACCTATTCTTGATTCTTTCATCAAGAATAAAAATTATAACCGAAAAACGCTCGTAAATTGTGCATTATCTCGTCGTAGCAAGGGGGAGGCAGAGATTCTGACTTTCTTTATAACCCCCCAGTAAGTAGGGAAGAGCCAAACTTTCACTCAGCGAGAACAGGTACCAAGTCTTTTTCTTTGGATGTCGAACGACGGAGCGTGTCATTGATTTTCGCCATGATTGAATCGAAGGAATCTCGACCCCGGTAATCAATGTCCCCACGTTCCCACGCTTCCTGGTGGGAGCGTTTCTGGAGCGCCTGCCATTCATCAGTTTTGAGGAGATGGGGTGACGCAGTTGGCGCAGGCTCTCCTCCACCATTGTTCAAATTCAAACTGTCCATGGAAGCTACCAATCCGTACTGATATTGAGTTCGTGGAGTGTTCCATTCCGCGTCACAGATGTGGAATGAAGAGAAAAGGCAATTTATTAGATAATTTTGCAGCTACGCAGCGTTTGTCTAATATGGTTCAATGAATGTAGGTTGTGGCTCTTTAGGGGTTAGCGTTAATTCAAGCATGGATGAAAGCTGCCAGGCTAGCACACGCATAAATATTTCCCGAGGATTCCGTGACTTACATGTGCATCCGACACGAGTGTCGAAGGATTAGGAACTTCAGGCACCCGAGCTGGCTATATGTGAGTAGAACAAATCGAACACGGATGGTTAATGTACAAAATGTTAGTAAGAATCTACTTCCAAAGAGGATTGGAATTCAAAATATCTGCACTAGTAATCTATACTTTAAACGAAGAATATTTAGTCACTACTAAACGCGTCAAACACAAAGCATGGCGTACGGAATATTACAAAGAATAAATTTTTAATCAATGGGTTTAATTTTCTGTATGGATAACTCAAGAAATATTATCTCATAGACAGAACACTTCTTTTTAATGAATTTATACCAGTTGTTTAACCAGTAAAACCTTAGCAACGTTTTAATTTCAGAATTTCCGTCTCAGGACTGCAACATCGTATTACAAGATCGAGAAATATTAAGGATTCACTTCAATTTAACTCAAGGTGATGGCCATAATTTCCGCTGCCAAAGCTTACGTAGCCGATAAATTGAATTACGGATGATCGCTTTTCAACTGAATTGGATTGTCCCTCTAAACTCAGCATGGTCTCAGCATGGCCGAATACCGTTCCAAGCTAATAGTCCACCTTTGTATTTTTTTATTCGTTGATTTCCTTATTAGGCATACTTTCCTTCGAAGCTAGCATAAATGAAATCAAATCTGCAAGTGAATTATTCCTATCACATAAAAATGCAATTAAATGGTATGAATAAAAAGTTTTTAGGCTTTATTCGCTGACGACTCTAAAGCACGGAAATATTTTTTTAAAATGAATTTTCATAATAAAGTTGTACTGTAAACTACTCTATATTTTATAGAGCTTCAAAGAATTAAGAGGCGTATGAAAATGGACAAAGTGAGTTTCCGCTTAGATTACAGCATGTACAAGAACAACTTTTATCATTTGCCGTACCCATTAAAACACTTCGCTGCAACACTAACAGTATTTTAAATCCCAACTATCCCTATACAACTGCTATGCTTACATAGAAAACTGTCTAACATGTAAAATCGAAACTCTAATCATGCTCTAATCACTGACCAATACAGTTAGTTATTTTCACCGTTCTGCCTACTTTTAATTCAAAGCTCTAAGTAAGCGACGACCAATTTCCAAAACTGAGATCAAGAGCAAGCGTTCGCAGTATACGTAAAATGAACATAGTGTCAAGTCTTTATTTGACCATGGGTGCCTAGACTAAAGGGTACCGAGCATAAAGGTTTACTGTCAATATACAATCTTAGTATTCGATAAAAAAGAGGAATATATATCAATCAAGACCGAGACAAACCCGAAGTGTTGATCAAATATTAAGAAACATCACAAAACACAGACAATATTTTGTTAAATGGTTTCACCCAGCGAAACCACAGTATCTGTCAACGTTTTCGCCCGAAAAGAAGACTAACAAGAGAAAAGAGGGAGTGGGGTTAGGGTCCACAAAGACAAACTTCTAATCCTACGCCCCGCCTCTTTATCACGCCCACCTCGTGCAAAAATGAAGCTCCAGCCTCTATAGCACGTGTTCCAAACCTTTTGCGCCATTCTTATAACGCAAAAAATAAAATGTAACACCCTAAGACGATATTAGGACAAACAAACGCTTCCCCCACGAACAGCAAGCACAGGACGATGAAAATCCCGCTCTTCTACAACAAACTGTTTCTCTCAGTGCTTCTTTTCCATTGCCGATGCGCCGCGGTCATTGCAAAAAGGAGAGCAGGGCAGCAATAAAGGTAACAAAGACCTATCAAAACTGCTAAAAAAAAACTTACAGAAGAAGCTTGGATTGCCGAGTCCACCAACAGGGATTCACGGACCATCTGCTCTTCTTGTTGTTGCTGTTCTGGTTGTTGATCTCGCTCTACTTCTGGGACATTGTCCGACTCAGTTTCAGGTGTGAACCAGTCAAAACCCGACGTCTCAACTAGCTCTTGTTCATGCAATTCGATTCCCGTGGAAGGCGGAATAGGGGAAGGAGAACTGGGAGGAGTTAAGGGGGCGGGGCTTGGACTAGCATACACGTCCCCATCGTCCGAGCTGCACAATGTTTCAAGTGAAGTAGGGTGTGGAGAGGACGGGCGAAGGGTGTGGTTATACGAATTGGAGGTTGTTAGAACAGTGGGCGGAGTTTCCCTGGCCTGACCAACCGCCTTAATTACTACATACTGTGCCAAGGCGGACGTCTGAAGTAAGGGAATCTGAGCGTCTCGCGACTTTTTTAAGTTTTCAGGCCGCAAAAATGAAGGGACAGGGACCACAGGTTTGTTTTCGAATACGAAAGCCACAACAAACGGATCAGAAACCAATGAAAGAAAGAAAGAAGATGAAAAACGAACAAAATCGCCAACAGGAAACAATAAGAAAACATGGTAATTCCAAGAAAAAAATATCATGCGACGTTAAAAGTCCTAGTTTAAAACGTGCTATTTTCTTATTACTTTTTTAGAAAAGAAAATGTCGAAATTATTAAGTGGAAATAGAATGTACTTACCATTTCAGGCGAGAGAAGGTGCTGAACATCTTCTCTGAAAATGTGCCACCATGTATTCAAGTGCTCTTGGCTGTAGTAAACCACCTGCGAAGCGGAGTCAGTGCAATGCCAGGGTTTCTTGGTACCCAAAAAGTGTACAATACGAACGTCCTGGCCAAATCTACAACACAACAGTTGATTTGTTATCTTCTAGTTAATCAAAAGTATTTCCTAGCGGTCTCCTTGATCTTCCTTCATAATTCTCAGCTTTCTGGGACTAACAATGGTGTGGAAACTGGACTTCCAGAAATGCCAGAACAAATTAAAAGTTACTTTAAGTTGATTATCACACGAAATCTTTAACTTCCTAGTTTACCTTATTTTTTAAATATTACATAACAAAACAGCTACCAATTTAGTCTAAGATGGATATTTAACTTAAGAAGCGAACGCCATCTATCGGAGTTCAGGAACGTCCTGGTAATGACATACGTGCTTGAAAGGTACTACATTTAACATATTCTCATTTACTCAATGAACAGTTTCATTCAGTGAAGCCAAGTTAAAACACTTGGTCGAAATTAAATATAACGAATCTTAAAATATCAAACTGAATAAAATACTGCTAACAAGCACAATTTGTTGGCGCTTATGAGGTTTTACACGTAAAAACTCCTTTAAATACCTTAACATCTACTTTTGTCCCAATTCGCAATCGGCGATACAGAATTGGGACACAAATAAAATGCAAGAATTGGAAGGTAATTTTTGAAAAGTATGATTACTGTCGATAAGCTGGCAAGTAAGTGTATACGGAAGTGGCCGACATGTTATAAACGAACGGTAAACGTCGTGAAATGTCTCCAGTGGCCCATCCAGAGAAGTACAGATTTAGAAGTCCTTGATCACCACCTACAACAAATCAAAACGATTATGAACACCCCTTGGCGCTTAACAAACTGAAAAAGATAAGCAGTAACCCAACATAATAGCAAACTCGGAAAAGGGAAATCTGTTGCTTTAATTGTAATAATATTACAGGGCAAATAAAACAAAAAGAACTTCGAAGACTAGTCCTTTTTCCCCTATTCCATTTCTTTTCCACGGTCATCGCTAACAGACGGTTTAAATTACTTCTTGGCAATGACAAGACAACATGTGATAAGCACAAGCAGCTATGGAATGTGCCAAATTAAATAGGACCTTTGGAAAAAAACTTGGACCGTCTTACCTTCTTGGTTCCCAACATAAAAACATGAGAGCCAAGCGTGTACAAATTCACAGGAGATCAAATAACATTTCTGATTCAGGTTCCATCAAAAGCTAGACGACAAAAATAAATTACCGTCAAAACTTCCATGGTCGACAGCAAATTGCAACAGATTATGATACGTCTCCAAGGACGGTTTGAAGACAAACACGCCCGAGTTGAAACAATCTGGCCAACCCGCGTCTGGAGCGGCAGATAACTCCTCTCGATCAAACAAATCATCACAATTTCTCACAACCTACGAAAGGAACGGACCACATGTTGTTATTAAATTCGATGAAAACAAAAATAAATAAATAACAATTAAAGCTACGTATCAGTACCAAAGTATCGGCATCGAGGAAGACAGCTTTCTCGTACTGGACTAGTTTCCAGCAGTGGATTTTCGTAAAAGTGATGCCTAATTCCGGACGAGCCATTAAAGCCAAATGGGCCGTATCGTGGGAATCCAGAACGTTAACTTCTTCGACCCAATCGAAAACTTCCAAAAGCCGATCTCTGGGAAAAAGAGACATAATTAACATAGGATAAAGAGGCCAGTCATTTTTGGAAGAAAGAAAGGTGAATTGAAACCGAGGACACAAATTCCAATACCTCCGAATTTTTTTATTCCTTTTCTATTTAATTCCTTCGAATACTTTTAAACTTCTCAATATTTTTTTTGGTACCTCATCGCTGGAGACAAGTTGGGGCCAATCAAAACTGCTTTTTGTCGCAACGAACCGACTCTCTGAAGGGACGAGGCCAAAACCAAAGCTCCGACAGCGTAGACATCGTTAGTGCAGAGAGTAACCCACGCTTCGTTGGTTACTACGGATGAAATTATAGTCATATATTAAAAAGAAGGGTTACTACAGAAACCGGTAATGTAAGGATTTCCAAGCATGGACAAGAAGGCCGTTGTTCAAGTGGGGTAAAAATGCAGGCCGGGCGAACAACTGTACCACTACACTCCTCGGAGTTAGCTGCCGGAAATAACTGAAAGTTATTTTGGGAGACGTTGCAGTTAAAAAGCACATGAGTGCGTACGGAGCAAAACGCTTACGGACGTTTTTCTTGGACTACGTAAGCGCGCTATTTTGTCTACTACAACAAAAGTGCTGCGTTTGGATATTTCAGCAAAAAGGTGAAGTACAAACTAATGCAGAGGGTCTAGGTAATCACAAGCCATTGGAAACATAAAAAACGGATTAAGAAAGCTTGAAAATCTGTGCTACACTATTAAGGAATACAAACTTTGTTTGCGCATACCTCTGTCCATTGTTGAGAGAAAGAAGGCAACAGAATGCTGCAAAAGAAAGCGTTGTCACAAATGTTGACACACAATGATCGACGTTTTGTGAACCAATGCCGTGAGTCTGAAAATGGTTTTCCACAGAAGGAGAGAACGTGTTTTACCTTATTCCGTCTGCTCGCTCCACGGCGCCACTCCATAAGTCACGCCTCCACCTTGAGGCAAATGCGGACCTAAGCTCCGCCCAAAGCTCATGATCTCTACCGTCAGGTCATTACTCTCTTTTTTTATTAATTAAAAATACAAATTAGCCAATAATTCACATGGAGCCTACTTGATATAGTACACGCAAGTGCAGGGCGCTTTATAAGCATTCAAAAATGTTATGTCACTCTTTAGTGCCTATGAATGAACTTCGTAAAACCTAAATTTGGAACTTAGATCACCGAATTCATGAATACTTTGTTGGAAGCATACAGGGTTGGAAGCAATGAATGTGATTGCTTCCAATTATGTGAATGTTGTGACTTATTAGTAGACGCACATATAGTAGAAAGTCTAGTTTAGAAGATTTTAGTTTTCAAAACTTTTATCTGCTGGCGCTGCTAATTTCGGTGAATGATTTCATGACAGTTATATAATTATAGTCAGTATTACTACCAACAGATGTCCCTAATATGATTTGATTCTCTTATGAGCTAAATTGCCTATCCCTTCAAACCTTAAATCTTTCAGATAGTTGAGCAATGTCGTCTACTTTATTTGTCCTCCTTTATTTTATCGACCATCATTTCGTTTTCTTTGTACCTCCTGCTAGCTTATATTACAGAATGATCGTCAGCTGATCTATGCGTTCAAGCGCACATATTGTTACACACGCATTTTACCCCGAAATTAGCAATTTTAACAAATGCCTCGAGCTCGAATGAAAGTCAAGAAATACAACCAGTTGTGGTAAAAACGATCTATTGCTGTTCAGGTCTCCTTACAAATTTTATCAGCTGCATCATTTCTAATGAAACGACCTCTTGAACCCATTCTGGTTGAATGACCGAAATATTTTTCACGTAACGATTGCCTGTTTGAACCAATTCGGTGAAAACCACACATTCTGGTTTGCAGCCAAAGAGAACCGACGATGGGTGGATCAAAACCTTTTGCTTGGAACCCAACTAAAAAACAAAGAGTAAAATAACAATGAAAGGACAATAAATACACAAATAGAGAAAAGTTTGAAAAGTGACACGAAATATTGGCAAATGGATAAGTTCTATTCGTAAGCATGGCATATTTGCATATCAGAATACTTAAAGAACGGAACTAACGATAGGGAGCTACATTCTCATATACAAATTTTCGATTTTCTATGTGAAAACAAGAATAATTGAGAAGAAAACGCCCACTGGCAATTCTGGCTTACTGCTTTTCTAAATAAAATAAAATAAAAAAAAAACATACCGTAATATAGCCGCCTTCTCGCTGTAACTCCGTCACGGATAAGAATAAACCCTGCAAAAGACAACGTCGAATAGGTTCTGTGGCTGGGAGACAAGATTGAATTGGAAGATGATTTCGCTGACAAATCTCCTTCAGTTGTTTCTTCACTTCTAGGGCGTACATCAAACTGCGATAGTTGACGAAATTGTCTCGGCACCACTCCTAGCCATACAAATGTTAGTTAATCTTTAATAGTTTTCTCGTACTGCAATTTTAACCTACTTTGCTGTGTTTGTTGCTGTTAAATGCACGAAAAACGTTTAGCAAAGTAATGTGATCGCCTTCGGCGGATTGAAATTTCTGCCGAACTGACAGCGCCCTCTCTCGTTCATTCATGGCGTTTACGAAAATGGCATCCGAAGACATGAGAGCCACAATACTCAGCACTTCCTCCCTATGTTCAAAATACAATTACATGCATTGAGGAAAGATCGGTAGACAAGAAGATAGATAGGTAGACATATAACAACCATCAAATGTAAAAAGCCCCAACATAGAAGGTACATCAGAAAGTTCTTTAACGTTTCATTCGCTTACAAGCAATTGAGATCTTTCGCAGCTAAAAGAATTTTGGTAAAACGTGGATCCAGAGGAAACGCGGCCATTTGTTGTCCAATCTCACTTAACTGCTTTTCCTCTAAAGATTTCAGCGCTCCTAATAGGTAAAGCTCCACCATAGCACCTTCTATCAACTACCAAATAACACACTTGCAAAACTTAAACAAAAAACGCTGAATTATTTTACTTTTTTCTCTGGTTTGTCCACGAAATCAAAAGTAGCAGGATCCTTGATACCCAAAGCTAGTAATTGCAACACGACTGTCGTTAAACTGCATCGTTGAATCTCTGGAACACTGTTAGCACGCAAGGAATCAAATTCCTAACAGAAAAAAAGAAGAAATATCATGCATTAAAAGAAGCATAATAATGTCTACTAAAAAAAACAACAACAACAAGGGACTGCAAACAACACCAAAAATTAAATTGAGAAAGGCATTTTACTGGCTTTGTTAAGCATCTGTAACAAGTACCAGCAGCTTGACGACCGGCTCGTCCTGCTCGCTGCCACGCTTGGGCTTGGGAAATTCTCTGAACACTTAAAACGTCCAATCCAGTAGCAGGTACATGATGGCTAGATTTAAAAATTATCACTATAAGAGAAACTGAGCTACAGGAAAACATACCGCGCCTTGACTCGTCCAGAATCAATGACGAAATGAATACCATCGATGGTAACAGACGTCTCAGCAATATTCGTACTCACGACAACTTTGCGTGTTCCAACAATGGTAGCTTTAAACGCTTCCATCTGCTGATGTGGCGGCAAAGATGCGAATAAAGGACACACTTTCATAGGCGGAGATTTCTTATCAAGTTCCTGGCCAAGAAATAAAACACAATGACTACTACAGAATATATAAGATAATTGTTGTTTCGTACTCTGGCAAGTTTCCTTGTGTGCCGCACGAAAGATTCAATTTCCTCTTGTCCAGTTAGAAATACCAATACATGTTGACTAAAAAGAGACGTAATTGTTACTTAAATGGTTCACGTGGATTCTTTGGGAATAGGCAAGAGTTCCTTATTAAAGTAAACAAAATATTCCGCAAGGTTCCGCGCAACAGTGACACCCCGCTTTTCGGGGAACGCCTGCACCGTACTGGTAAAACTTTGCTCAGTGAAAGCATGCGTTTGATTTCAGGAAAAGGTCTTGTAAATTTATCTTGTGAGATTTTGAAATAAATGTCTCAAGCCAAATTTTAATGGGTATTCTTTGTAACTTACTCCGCTGGAGCTTCGCGATGAATTTGAAAGAGCGTCACCATGCTTGCGAATAGGTAATCCTCTTGAGATTGCTTGGCATGGAATACATCAATAGGAAACTGCCTTCCTTCCAGATAAAGTACCGGCGCTTTATTAAAGTAGTTACTAAAATGATCTACATCCATTGTTGCGGACATGACAATAACCTGAAATGAAAGAGAAACACAATTAAAAGCCACAGGGTTTATATTGTTTAGTTTTTAATCTTGATTGTTTCTAGTTCTATCGAGAACGTTCACTACTATGTTTGGAGGTTCGGCAATTACTTTTAAATGCGGTAAAAATTGCTCTTTACGTTGCTTTTGGCAACTCTTCACTACACCAAAGAGTACATCAGTGTGAACAGTCCGTTCGTGAGCTTCGTCCAGAATGACCACGCTATATTTCATCAACTTTGGATCTGTACAATATACAGTGAACAATCAGGTATTGAAACTTTACAGGTATGGAAACTTTTAGCAAGTTACCTAACATAGCTTCACGGAGTAGCATGCCATCAGTGAGAAATTTGATCCGGGTGGACGGACTCGTCATGTCTTCAAACCGGACTGTATAACCCACTTTCTGGCCTATTTCAGTGCCCATTTCTTGGGCTACTCTGCTTGCCAAAGTCATTGCAGCAACACGCCTAGGCTGTTAAAGAAATACCAATGAAGACAGAAACGTAATATATAACTTAATTAAAGTACTTGAGTGATTGCTACAGTTTTATCCCGGGCTATACCACTTTCTAGGATAAACTGAGGGAGCTGTGTGGTTTTCCCACTGCCAGTTTCTCCCATTAGAATAATACAGGCATGTTTCCGTACGTGGTCTATGATTTGCTGCTTAGCTGGGAAAATGGGCAACGCTACTTGCTGTTGTTGTATATTTTGCTTCAAAAACGGACTATTCATAGCATACTGGTTCGAGCTTGAAGCTTGATTATCAGTACCCATAGGCGACATATCTTGATTGTATTTAATCTGCATACCAAGGTCAAAATTTTTCTACTTCAAACACGACAATTTTAACTCCAGTCACATGGGATGTATCGCCTTGCGCGCCCAATAACAAAATCCGTCTGCACGAATGCTCACTTGCGAACTGCGACTTACCATCAGAGAGACCCGGAAAGTATGAACCGCGACCTGAATCTTATCAAGCTTATTACCATGGTTATTTGAACGTCAGCAGTGTATATAAACAAAACATTGTTTCAGTGGCACAAAATATCGTCATTTTGTGTTCTCTTGCTTTTGGCCGTAACAGTGCCAGTTTCGTACGTCGAGCTATGAACAATAACAAATGCGACGTCCGTCGCTTATCGCGGTCTACTTCATTGTCTTGTTCTACGATTCTACGTAGTTGCGTCATACATTCTCTGTCCCCTTCAATAATGAACTACTTTAAATTCACTGCCCTAATTCTATTAGGAGCTGCTTTATCTTTCTTTGTACCTTTGTTAATACCTAACCCCGAAACGTCGCTTCCCAACCGAACCGAACACAGAATACCCCGTCCTAACGCTCTAAGCCACATCCCGGACTCCGCGTCTCTTTCAGTAGTGGACGAAGATTTAGTTTTGGTTAACACCTTAAAACAAACTTTCATGCAACAGAAAGCGAAATCCGGTTCCTGTTCCTCAAGCGGTAAATTTTCGAAAAAAAATTTCATTGCTATTTTTTTAAAAAATGTTATTCAGTCTATTAATCTTTAAATCATCATTTTGTTAGGTCATTTTTAATTAGTTCCGTTCACTTATAATGATGCGTGTAATTTTATCTTATAACTCTTAATAGAGCGTATTTCTAATGGTTGTTATTTGTCTGAGATAGTACAAGGAGAAAATAATTGTCTCCATTAATAGCAATTTTCTCGGTCGCATTATTAATTTCATTTTCTGCTTACTAGGAGAATCCGTGGAAGCCTTAGCGAACGTCTACGCTGCCATGGAAATGAACCGTTTGGGAAAGACGGAGAAAGCGCTGAAGCTTTTTCGCCACGCCTTAGCATTATGCCCTGCCCACCCGGACGTGCTAATTCCTTATGGCGAATTTTTAGAATCGACGGCAAAAGATCTTTTAGAGGCAGATCATCT
Source organism: Triops cancriformis (assembly GCA_020615345.1). Taxonomy (NCBI): domain Eukaryota; kingdom Metazoa; phylum Arthropoda; class Branchiopoda; order Notostraca; family Triopsidae; genus Triops; species Triops cancriformis. The sequence continues at coordinate 59,026 of JAHZNP010000147.1, forward strand.
CTATACCAAAGCGCTTATCTACTCGCCAAATCATTACCGGGCTCTTCTGAACCGCCAGCGGACGTCACCTTTAGTGGAGGAATTGGACGAGGCCCTGTTGGACCGCATTGACGCTAAACGCGATGAGTTACTCAAAGTCCCGGATTCAAGCTCCGCCTTCCGGCGCATCAAGAAGGAAGCCTACTTTCAACATATTTACCATACGTTAGGCATCGAAGGAAACACCATGTCCCTGGCGCAAACGCGTTTGGTGGTCGAAACTCGCATGGCAGTTGGGGGAAAGAGTTTGATCGAACACAACGAGATCTTAGGTCTGGACGCGGCGCTGAAGTACATAAATAATACGCTAGTCTCCCGTATCGGCGCAATAACTGTAGATGACCTTCTGGAAATCCACCGCCGCGTACTCGGCTTTGTGAATCCTTTTGAAAGCGGCCAATTACGCTCCACGCAAGTGTATGTGGGCAGTCACGTGCCGCCGGGACCGTTACAACTCCAGCCCTTGATGGCAGAATTTATTAATTGGCTAAATGCGCCGGAATCCTTTGAGTTGCATCCAATTCGTTACGCAGCGTTGGCGCATTATAAGCTGGTTTTTATTCACCCGTTTAGCGATGGCAATGGACGCACATCCCGGCTTTTAATGAACTTGATTCTTATGCAAGCCGGGTACCCGCCAGTCATTATACGTAAGCAAGATCGACAGGAGTATTACGAAGCGCTCGAGCTAGCGAACCAAGGTGACGTTCGACCGTTTATACGTTTCATCGCGCGGTGCGCCGAACAAACGGTGGACGTTTACTTATGGGCCACTTCGGATCATGGATTGCCGGTACCAGCCTTGGCGAAGGAAGATGATGGGAAAACCATTTTGGTGCAAAATTCCGCCGAAAGTAATTGTTTGCCTACCCCTGGAGCCTAACTTATCATGTATTTAAGTTTTATTGAAACGAGTTTTGAAACAACTTATGTAAAAGTGGCGGAGTGTAGGAAAGAGATCTGGAAAGAACGGGTTCATTTCTTGTATGTGATACTACGATGTATATGTTCTGTACAGTGGTTGGGAATTGTGTATAGATTTTATTAACTTATTGTAAAGGAGATTTTTTAACAGACAATTTTATTCGTGAAATACAGAAGGAAATGATAATTCAAAGGTTTAAGTACATTATTTCCTCACATGTGTTTAGACAAAAAATGCACTGTAGTCGTCCAGATGGGCAAGAGAAAAGTAAAAGGCGGTGTACATATACAAGTGTAAAAAACAAAAAACAAATGCAATTAACATTAAAAATTATCATCCCTCATAGGCGTATTTTCAGAGCAACTAAGTTTTTTAAGAAGAGATCACCGGGATCAAGACATTTTCTTTCTTTGCTTGCTATTTCTTTCGTTTAAAGTCACGTTTGCTCATCACTTTGGTATGCATAACTGGAATTGATTCCGGTTGGTTCTTTTTACGTACATAATAAGGAAACGAATATTTTTTTTAAAGAATCACTGTCTTTTCACATTAAATATCGGTTTCCTTTGAAATCTTTCTAAGCGGTCGCTAATTAATGCCCCCAACATTCTTCTCGAATAAAAAGCAAGAGAAAATAAAAACTGGCCTCGGAATGAATGAGCCAATGCATTATTAATACGTTCACGACTAAAACTTTCACACAAAATGTTACAATCCCCAAACACGAACATTCTTTTCCGTAGAAAAAGAGAAAGAGTCAGAGTTCTTTTATTTAGAAAATCTTACCACGAACTTTGGTCCCAAATAATACGTTACTGAAGGCATAGTGTGCGTCCTTGGTTGACCTCACCGTATTTGCAACTCAAGAACGGGTACTGACCGTTTGTATCAAAACTGACCTAAACGTCCTATTGAGCTACTTAAACAATCAGGAAAAGTTACAAATGGGACTGTTATCCCAAATCTTGAATTTCGTTGTTCCATTTTAAGGCCTGTGAAGGGATGTGGCCATTCGTTTCCTACAATATTTTACACTTCATAAAATGGTCGCCAGCAGAAGTCACTAGGTCTGCTGCGACCGTTAATGCATATTTCGTATGAATATGTGACACACATTGTCTTGCACTATATGCAACATGTCTAAAGGCATTGAAACTTTTGATTTTCGGGCTAAAATGTAGTTTTATCTGCTGGAAGAAAGAAAACATCTCTTTCGCTGGGGCCGAAGACGATTTCTCAGTAAGGCCGCCAAACGGGAGCTTCCACGTGGTGGTTTACGTTCACCAAAACGCCTGATCGTTGACTGGGATCTTGACTATCCGGCGAATGGGTTTGAGTTCCAGAAGCGGAATGCGTTCCGTCCAACGGTAAATGCAACTCCGCGGCGTTCAGTGACACCGACGAAGGTGAAGACGTGACTACTCCTCCAGGTGGTCGCTGGTTGTTATACTCATGGTGGCCGCCCCCGCCGGATGAACTGCTTCTTAGCAGCTCGTTATTGACCGACATAGTTCCTGACATGTGTAAGGCGTACTGGGAGTTTGGCAGGTTAGAGTTTGCATAAATGAGTGGCGGTAAGTAAGCTGTCGCCGTATTGGGGACGGCGACATTAGCGGCGGTCATGGTATGGTGGGAATGGGGATGACCGTTGGTACCAGTACCGGCATAATAGGAAGTCGGGTTTGGATTCAGGACGGTGTAGGTGGAAGGACCAGAGACTAAGTAAGACACACTTTGGTGGCTGTTGGGATGGTGGTAAAGACTCGAGTTGTAAACGTTTTGTTGCAAAGGGTTAGAAGTGTTGTTGTGGTGATGGTTAAGATTAGTTTGCTGGTGGAGGCCTAATGCTTCGTCGCCGGAGGCAGGCATTTCTGGGCTGTTGAGGTGGTGATCTTGGTGATGTGGGTGGTTCAGTTGGTGGACGTTGTTGCTATAGCGAAGAGCGACGGCGTTCGGGAAATCGGCTAACTGACGCGAAGGACTGGACGAGGAGGAGCCTCGGTGGTGACTTAAGTGGTAGGAAGGGGCGCAATGTGTATCGGTGAGCGAAACTTCACTTTTGATGACATCAGAACCATAATCTGAACAATCTGGAAAAAAGGGAAGAGGAAAATTACTAAACCTAGTATACACACAATGCTTGTTCTAGATTTGCAACTAAGTCATTTGCAGACACAAAGCAAATAAGAAAGAACATATAAAGTGATTATAAATCATCCCATGAAGGAAAGGGAACATGTGAAAGAAACTATGACGTTACTAATTTATTAAAAAGCGAATTAGAAAATGCCAAAAATACACATAAAATTATAATGAATATATATAGTGGGAAAATATTCTTGGTAAAAACGAGAAATTAAGGGAGGAGAAACGAAAAAAAGGTTAGCAACCTCGACACAAAAATTTCCACGTTTTTTTCTATTAGAAAGGATGAAAGAGCCGGGAGGCGATTAGTTGGTCCCTTTTTACCAACAAACTTGGTGGGGGCAGGTGAGTGGGTGTGTGGATGGTGGACTACAAAAATGGTGAAAAACACCGGAAGTTTTGTACCTCCGTTTTCGCAGGCTTTTAGGTCTAAAGATTATCATTTTCTTTCCTGTCCCCTAATCAAACTAAAATTTTGATCGCATTAAGGAACTCGATTACTCCACCCACCTCCTAGAACTCCCAATTTTGCTCCCCATCCCAAATCTAGATCATGTACACATGTTTCTAGTCACCTTTCCCAGTTTTCGCTTCCAATTTCAGCCTTGGCGTTGGAAAATAAATTACATACGTCCATCGAAATCTTAGCACCTCTTCGACGAAAACTTTCCTCGCTTGGAGCTAAAAGCGCTCATTCAGGAAGAAAATATGAGAAACCAATAGGTAATTCTCTTCATGAGTCAAAAAATCGTTATGTATAATACTTAAGGTAATATTTATTTTCAAATTCTAGAACCATGAAGTACACAAATTTCTGCTTTAGTTTTGTTTGCGGTAGAACTTTATGTAGGCAGTTGTTCAAGGAAGAGCTATATTATTTTATTAACACTGAAATAAACGTGTGCTCAACGACGTACGGTAAGGATTTAACTAAACTTCGTATACAAGAAAATAATATATAAGAATACCAAACAGTTAATAAAGTTAGAGCAAGATATTCTTGGGCTTGTTACGAATACTTTTGCGAATGTTCCAAAGTTCACACCGAAGGTTGACTATCCTTCAAAGCGACTACGTTTGAAGCGTTAATTGTTCCAGAGAGGTAGATTTTTCTTCTATTCTGTGACTATCGTGAAGCATAGGTACGTTGATGTCATTTTTTGGTTTCGTTATTTTTCTAAAATAAGCGGTTAAAAATTTCGCTGGAGCTATGTGTCCCTACTATGTAGCGACATTGGCGGTGTAAGAGACCATTGACTCGCAAAGGCCTTGACTTACATTTGTCTTCAATACACTGTTGAATTTAGGCTGGAAATCGGGGCTCTACAGTACCTGAATGTCTTGAAGAGGCTGTTATACCATAGATGTAGACAAGTTATAGCAAAGAGCGCAGCTCAGGCTATCAAATATACAGTTAAAGTACTGTTTAAAAAATCGGAATTTAAACTTACAATGGAAAATTACTTAGGAAATCAGGTAAACCTTAGAAAACCTCTACATTAGGCGGCCTAGATTTAACTTGCGTTGCATTGGGGGACTTCTACCGTAAGTCAAAGTTTCCGTATATCGATTGCATTCGGAAACAATTCGTCAGCTCAGAAGATACGGATAGGAAATTCCTTCCTTGCGTAAGGAACGCCACTGTGAGTCACGCGTTTACTGCTACACGCCATAAAGTGTAGACGAAAAAATTGTTTGATGACACCCCACAAGATGAAGACTCAAATTACTGCAATTTCTGAAGTGCATATCTCACACGAGTAAGCTTGTCTTTCAAACAAGAATGTGAATTCACGCAATGTGAAAGGATGTGAAAGTTTGCTATTTCGCTCCGTGATGGAAAAGCCCCATCGTTTCCTTGCCAAACTCTATCGATTAGTCGCAACCCATTTCTTTAAAAGGTGCTATGCAATTCCGTTGCAGCAGAATGAAATTGGAGTCCTAGAGAATGATATATTTTATGGCAGTTCTGTGAAACTTCTACCAAAAATTATTTCACCTGTTTCTTCCCCTTACGGTCTGTCAAATTTGAAAATTGCCTGGAAGTCAAAAAGCTGCTTTTGCTAATTAAAAAGCGTGTGAAAGAGGCCTAAGGGAAGAACAACAGGTGTGAATGACGACACCAACACTATGATAAGAAGCAGAAGACCTCTACAGCAGCAAAACGGAGAGGAGAAACAGACCCTCGGAAACCCAGACAAGACGGTTAAAACGAACAATGCAAGAACGAATAGAAAGCATTTTTCAAAGCTCGCGTGCTTACAATTCGCACCTGTTAATCTTTTCTTTTCTTTTTTTCTTACGTTTCTTCCATTTACCCGTCAAAGCCTTTAACTAAAAAATTTTTTTTTTTCGTTTTTATAAGATTTTCCTGAGGAGAACCGTGGGCAACTGAAACGAAATTTAAAAGGACAACCGCAATATTCACGCATGTTTTACGAGGCCCTGGAGGGTAACATGGGTGAAAAGGGTGAAGAAGGGTGAACATGCGAACATTCTCACGCACTCACGATCGGAAATCCGGTAAAAAGTCCCTTTTAATTGAACTGTCATTAACTCATTTGAAGTTTAGGCTTGCGATAGGACTTGCAAAAGATGATCACACCTTATAAGCCTTATCAGCTAACAATTAATAATTAGTGCTAAATCACAGTGCTTATCGCTCTTCGAACGACCAGTTTTTGTTGGTTCGGACTGCCTCAATTTCTTAGTACCTGTCGCAAAATATTGGCAGCAAAGCACAGACCTAAGGAGATTACGGGAAAAGAAGCAAAAAGATAAATGGATGAATATTTCAATGAAATTGTTAGCTAACATAAAAGTTACTGCAATCTAAGAAAATAGGCCCCTCATATTTAAAAAGATTTACAACACTAATCTCCGTTTTCTGTCGGGTCCCTTGACTGTTTCTCCGAAACCGTGCAAGAACAAAGTTTCCGGTACAACTGTTGTATACTGCCAGAATCATTAACCAAAAAGACAAAGACGAAGAGTTCCGCACGTTAAAGAGGCAACTTTGACTTCGGCGGACTTTTTCCAAGTCATAAAAAAAGGCCACGTCATAAAAAATAACGTTCGGGAAAAAGAAGGCTGAGCTGCTTACCCACAACGTTTTGTTGCTGATGAGCAGTGGGGTTATTATTGTTCGTAGGAGGAAGCTCGTAAGGCAAAGCTGGTGTATAGACTGGACTAATGGACGCTGATGACGCTTGACTGATATACGAGTAACCGGTCGCCGAGTAACTACTCCAGTCGTTCGGACCCGTTTGACCGTGACCATGTCCCGAATCTGTAATTTCCAAGAAAAAAGAACATATAAGACAAAAATCAGATTCCGTTCGGCGTAGCTGCAAACTACTCTATTAAGCTTTCCATACAAGAACTACACGTTCTAATGCTATAGTAGGCAAAATTAGACTTAAATAATGTTATCATAAAGAGAACAGAGACACGATATGTTAAACAAAAATAACAACAATACAATAATAAAGTCCCAAATAAAGTTCTAAGAACAAGTACTAATAATACTCAATTACGTGTGGTTCACTTTAAATCTAAAAACCAGAAAAACGAAAAAAAAGGTATGTTGGTATAGTACACGAAACAATGTACCAAACAGAGAAATAAAATAAAATTCGTGTTAATATTGGGATACAAAGTAAAAAATCGCGAGTAGAACAATATAAAGTCTGGCAGAATACTATAAATTAATTTCGAACAAAGTTGCTGCGGTCACGAACCTTTTGGGCTCTGGAAGGAAGGCGGGGTAAAGGATTTAACCACAACCACAATTTTTCTTTCTTAATCGGTTCGGAGAATCAAAGTTCTTGTTATCGCTATGTAAGTCACACAATTGAAAGTTAAGTTAGAAGTAAAACAAGGATGATTAATGTTGTGACAATAGCCTCAAAAATATCAGTAGCATACAAAAGTATGATAAATTACTTCAATGCTATGAGATATTGGTCAGCTACTTGTGGGAAAATATTCACACTGTTATTAATGAAAGGGACTCTGGTTTTGTACGCTATATTTCAATACATTACGTGGTCTCTGGAACAGTTGCCTATCTCTTAATGAACATGCATATTTAATTGGGCGGTACCGACTACTCAATTAAAGCGTCACTGATTAGGCAAATATGACACTGATTAGGCAAGACATGAAGAGCACGAAAGCGGGGATTTTTCTAACGGCAATATTATTTTTCCTTCCGTAATATCGGCTATTTATTTAACGGTGATTAAGCCATAACAACCGCTGCGGCAAATCAACCTACATAACTTCCGCTTTATCTTTTTACATATTACTCAAATAACATATACATATTACATAAACTACCCTAACGGTCCTTCCCGTTTGCTGCTGGTCTTTGAAAAGTAATAATAACAGAATAAAGGATTACCACTGGGTGGTGTGACTCTAAATGCCAAGGGACTGGGTAAAGTTGGAGTGGTCATTTCTCCCGTTTTACGTCTTAAATGGTCAACTTCATTAAGAAACGGACGCTGGGAGCCCATATTGATCATCATCCGAAAATTTTGCTGCTGCTGACCTAAGGGCGACAAAAATAACAATGTGAAAATGAAAACAAAAAAGCGTAAAAAATGTGCGTGCAAAATCGCCTATAAGGAATTATCTTATACTGTAAAGCAGAAAGAGAAGAAGGTGAAGAAAGGAGCGGTGAAGAGCGAAAATAGAAACAAAAGAAAGGACCTCCCCGAAAAAACCCAATTAGTATAATTGAGGCTGCTATTACTTTTACTACACCGTTCAGTGCGTTCCAGCTGGAGGCGGGGACACAATCTTAAGCAAGAATAATCATAATACACAGTTGTATATAACCTACCAAAATGAGGAAGGTGGAGCTTCCGAGTACAACAACTTCCCTCCTTTCTAATTTGTATACACCAAATGATAGTGAACAAGTAAGTACTAATATGAAGGAGAAATAACGAAAAAGTTCCAGAAACTCGTAAACGAGAGCTATGCGGAATGTCCCTCCTTAGAAACGCAACAAACGGAAATATCGTTAAGGAAGAACAAGTTATGAAACGATTTTTCCTCTTCTTATAACGTCGCAACCTATAAAAAAAGTTCTTTTTCTTTTCGTCTACTGTTACTTTTTAGACTGAGTTCAGTTCACGTTTCTTCTTCCTCAGATCTTTCTAGCTCGTAAAACTGAAATAAAACTTAAAAAAAGGTTTGGGCAAACGATCATGCGAGGTGGCTTTGCTCATTTCACGCTATCAGGCATGGTAATTCAGTTTTTTGGTCTTGTCGTTTTAGGAGGAATAAAAAGTTTCATGTATAGTAATACAGCGAACTTTTTAAGAAAGAATGAACACCGGAAAGAAAAGGAAAAAGAAGAGGAAGAATATTCCCACATTCTCATCTTTTTTAACTTAATGTTCCGTCTGTCGCTTCTATTATGGTTCAATGAATAGAAATTAACTCTTTCTTTCATCGTTTGCGTTGAATTATGACAGAAAGTTTTGGCCTAGATCTATTTCCCAATTCTTTTTTCTGCTTCCAACAGTACTGTTCTTAACAAAAAACGAAACCTGCCAAATATTTGCCAGCTTAGCAAAATGAATTACAACGATTTTTGTTGGAAATAGAGGACATCCATTTCATATTCAGAAGTTCTTATTTCTACGAGATTCGCAAAAAGGCGTGCGGAAGAACCTGTGATAAAAAGGCTGTACGTTCAAGTTCAGTGTCCCATATTATTCCCTTATTTTCAAAGTCTTTTACGTCTAGTTCACTCAACTGGCGCACTAGTACAGTGCACATTAAAGGTAATTAACTACAGGTAAGCGTAATTATTTGTTTACAGTAAATAGTAGTACTGTGCTTTGATGTGATTTACTTAATTTAGCTTTTCTTAAATTTTGGTAAAAAAATATGGAAAATGCAGTCTGTAAAACTTTTTTTTAGTTGGAAAGTGTAACTAGGGATTAATGCACACTACCTGGGTCAAGCAAGTTCGCTTTGTGAAGTCCAGAAACAGAAAAGTCTTACTACGTGTAATTAGCATAGATATAACTTCCGCGGCTATTCAGGAACAGTTTGGAAAATCAAACAGCATAGAAAGGAAAACTTTTAACGCAGCCTACTGTACTGTAGTATAGCATTGCACCGGAAACAATCCGTCATCCACATGTCGAAAAAGTATCAATACTGATGCGTTTCCAACCCTGCCTCTGAAAACCCCGTTAGGATAAAAGAACCAATTATATTTCAATCCTTATGTGCTCCCCAAACATGAATTTTCCATATTTTACAATTTCCCAACTTCTTTGCCAAACGTTTCCGGTTTTAGTGCCAGACATTTGTCTACAAGGAACAAGTTCGAGTTGTTATATCGGATATCCACAAAAAAAACGAAAAAAACGCTTTACTTTGATTCATCTTTCTCAATTTGCGTTACTTCAAATTTTCGTAATTTCAAACGAACATAGAACTCACAAAGACAGACCGAAGATAGAACATATGATTCCATGTTCTATTCCAATGGGTTACATTTATATAATTTTTACTTACTCTCTCATATAAGAGTATTTACCTTTTATGAGGTGTTTACGCAGAATATTTGCAAATAGTCACTTTTTTCCAATTTACAGATTTTTTCTAATATTTTCCTCAAGGCTTAATATCTTACCCAAAAAATCCTAGAAAAGCTTCCAGATCAGGCGAAATCGTATTCTCACTGGATTCTCTCGTAAAATTTTGCATGGTGCTGATAAGATAGGCCAATATAACTAAAAGCTCCGTTTTCAAAGAAACCGAAATTGACCTTCACAAGCGACGCTGTTTAGGACAAGTTGCACTTTTACTGATAGGCACATTGACGGAAAACGGAATGGGCCTTCCTCCCGTCTGCTCTTAATGCTTTTCTCCAAGAAAAGAGGATGTTGAGGCTTGGCGATAAAAATGTCCCCAGCTAAATGAAAACTATCAACGTTGGTAACGGAAACGGAAAACGTCCTTTTTCTGGTACTTGATAAGAAAATTTTCTCTACCCAAGTAAACGCCTGTCCTCGTTTTCAACAATAAAAACAATGTAAGAAATAAATTTGCGTTAAAAAAAAATTAAATTCAGTTGGAACGATACGTTGAATTTCTTTGTAAGGCAGTCATGAAATCAAAAGTCGACCGAATAAAGTACATATTTGTGGATTTGTAGTTAAACTTTACCAGTTATAGTACTCGTTGCCAATTGGATAAGCATCTCCAGAACTTTGGGAGTCACTATTCTTCTAGTATAAAACACTGTGATCAAAAATGTGAAAAATCGACACTAAAACTGTAGAACGCGTTGGTTGACAACACTGCATGGGCTCATCGAACGACACTGAAAGAGCATAAACGATAGTAGGCGCAAACTTATGATTGAGTTTATTCTAAACGGCTCATTAAGTCTTGCCTATCTGAAACGCTCGATGATGTAATCACGGTATATTTAAAGGCTAAATCAACAGCTCGCTCTTAAATTTATACAGCAAACACTCGGTCGTCTCTTTTAGGACTCGTAAAGCGCAGCCCGAAGTTTTAAGTACTTTTACTGATGAATCAAGCTTGATTACCCTACATTTGATATGTACGCGAGTTCTTCTCAGTATTATTTAACTTTTAACTTGGCCCATTCTATACAAAAAAGCATCTCACAACTCGGTGTAAGTGTAATGAGTCCTTAAACTGCCCTATGGCTTACGCTTAAGATTTTTCAGCTCAGTCAACTGTATGTCGTCCAAGAATATTGTTCTAATACATTCTGTGCTAGTTCACAAAGAGGAAATTCCCACGCCGTTATCCAAATCGTTTTACTTCTAATCGCCGATCATTTTTCTATCCTGCTCGTTCTCTTTCGCTCGGTTCCAATTGTACCTCATTAACAGCTCTTTTCCATAACTTCAAAGAGAGAGGCCTGAGAAACACCCGAAAAATCGAACGAAATATTTCTCCTTCGAGTTTATTTAAGTCATCCTCTTGCTCTCTCTTTCTAATAATGTATTTCACTTTCGTTTCGATTTATAGACTGAGTGTAGATTTAAGGAACCCCTCTTTAACGTCAATATCAAATTTTAGGTTTTCTCCTCCAGTCGCCGTTGTTTTGACACGCTTCTTGTGTAGTACAGCTCAAGCTAGAGCAGGACTGCTAACCAAGTAATCTTTGAAGGGATTTTTTGCTCCTTATGCGTCTACTTAACGCGTAAAACTCAGTTATGTAGAAAACAATTTGGGAAATTGCGGTAAGAAAATCCCCTGATGCTATTTTTGCAATTGTCCAAATATTTATATTTTTCATTAACCCATAAAATTCAATCCCCAGTTTTCTATACTATATTGGGAAAGATTTTTCGGAACTATACTGAAAGAATGATAAATGTGGCGTTAAAGCGTTACTTTTCAGACGTACAGTACGTGTCCTTGTACTACTCGTTGCATGAAATAATTCCTTCTAACGCAACAATCACCAAAGAAAAGTCTCGGAAATCTGGCCTCGACTACTTGCGCTATGGTTTTTTCGCAATCATAACTAACGATGAAAAATAGTACCTTGGTAGCAATTTGTGTCTTTTAGCTGATAATTTTGCAATAAAGGCTACTTTTATCTACACTTCTGGGTCGACCGTGTTCTAGTCGTTATTAAAAATGTCACAGCAGTGAAATGACTTTATTCAGAACATAACCACAACTTACAATATATTAGTGAGGATAGCAACGGGTAATGCTCACAGCGAGTGGGGAAAGTCTTTGGGGGGTACGTCATTTCAATTTCAATTCTATTTCAACATGCCTACTTCAATGTTAAGTTACTAATCAACTAATCAATGAACTCCTCAGAGCATAATTTTCGCGATAATGAAAAAAAGTGAAAGCTATGAAGTAAAAAGATTCCACAACGGGCGGAAGCCGACGTCGGTCACTATTATATAAAAAATGCATTAGAAAATCCGAGTATGTTCAGTGCGAACTTTCACCTAGCTTTTACCCAGTATCCGACACCTACAAATCAGATTGACTTCATCGACAGCGAGGAGGATGAGACTTTGTTAACAAAGGAGAAGAACTTGGTCAGAACTTGTTACAACTAAACTAGGTAAGGTACATACAGACACATGCCCTATTTGAAATTATATTCAAATTTTGGGGCCCATTCTGCACAGTACAATACAAAACAAGTGCACATTAAGAGGTAAAGACCTGCTTCTACACGCTGTATCAGTCGTGGGTACAGGTACTATTAACAAGGTAACGTTGATACAAATTCAAATAATTTAAATTTGAATCAGGCCAAAAACCATTTGGCCATTTCATGTAGAAATGTATCGTAATGCGGTCTTAGACCTGACTTCATATTGACGTCCCCAGGTCCGCACTCTGTATAGATTAGCGAATTAAAACAAAGGACATGGAAGGTCTTGTGTTGAAACTGTTAACAGAGTGATAAGCATTTGGGTTAAAGATGTTAGGTATTTTGGGCTATCGGATAGTCAGTTCACTGGAATTTACTGCTGCAAATACTTATTTAGGCAACTGAGAGAAAGGAAAGTCTTCATTCGGGTAGATCGTGCTAGCATGACAAAGAGAGTTTGCAAGATCCTTTCTCCAGTTCGAGCTTTTCGTTGTTTCACAAGTTCTGTGCACTGAAAACAGAGCCGGTTCTTCAGCTCATTTTTTCAAGTCTTCCACACGTAATTTCTACGAGAATCGTAAGAAGCACAGAAGAATGTTCGCTGTCACAGTTTAGACGAACGTGAACGTCGCCTAAATCACTTTACGTGGTACACTTATGCAAATAGAGTGCAGGAAAGAATCCCAAATTTGTCTTTTAACTACCTGATAATTTGAAAAGAGTTTGTGTTCGAGATCTCCACAAATCACTCCAAAATTTGAATTACTCATTCATTTTATTAACTTTCCTTACTAGCTTCTCATTTCAAGTTTTTTGGCCAAGAATATCCTATCCCAAGGTATCTGCTACCCGTATTATTTTAGATGCTTTATTATGACGACGCAAAGACTTGGATTGATAGTTCATCGTATGAATTCATTAACAATTTAATGCCTTCCATATTTGTCAAATGATTATATGGTACAGTCTTACGAATAACAACAATTCAAGGTTTCTTTCTCTAACACAGAACACCATTCTGATTTAAAAATTATAAAAAAATCCTTTTTATCTAAACAGCGCAAGCAAAACCTCTCTGCCGAAAACGAACTATTCTGTGTCTTCTTGTTAGATGAAGTTACGCATAAGTTTCGTCCACAATTGCAGTTCCTTTCATCTTGTACTGTACGTGCATTGCGAGCACACTCCTAAACTCGCGGAAAAGACTGGGCTGGTATATACGCTCAATATCAAGCACAGAAATGTTTTGAGAATTACTTGATACTGAATTCTTCGCGGGAAAAGGTTTCAAATCTAATTATGAATTTCATACATGCCTACGTTTTATATTATTTCCCAGCACTACCAACTATCATTATAAAAAAAATTAAGGAAAAAGATTTCGTAAAAACACTCAAAGTGCGTTAAGGGGGAGATTCTAATATATACTATATGGAAGTAATACTCATAATGACCACATGATATGCTGTTTTTCTCTATTTTCATTCACAGGTACGCCCCTTTAGCCATATATTCCCCTTTGAACAACACTTACCGAAAACGAACTACAAATCTCTTCCTTCCTTCCTTCCGGATTTCTATAGAGAAAAACAACAGACTGCAATTCCCGTCTATATAATCCCCATCTAAAACATAACTATTTCCTCTGTTTTTCCGCAAAGCTGGGCGCAATTTCTCAGAAATTTTCATTAAACAGGCAAATACTTCCCCCAACGTACCGAAACTTATTTCGTTTCAAACTTCCCCCTCCCCATCATGTTGTAGTGCGTTTCCGGCCCTAAACGCGTGCGCGATCAAAAACAGGGGGAAACTTTTTAAAAATCAGAAACGAATAAGATCAAAAGAACAACAGAAAATCTAGGTTTTAGGCGTCGGTTTACTGTACTGTTTGCAGACAAAGTGAAGGTTCTGTGTTAAAAACTCCACTTTGATAGATTTAGGCTCGCGTAATGGGTACACTTCTGTTTTCCGGTAGAAACTTTTGGAAGGGGGCAAAAGGGTTTGCGTGCAAGTTGTCGGTTTCATTTTTTCAGTCCCACCTCCCGGCTTTCGGGTGATTGTCACGCTATAGCAATCAGGACCTTTTATTTGCTTGCCTGGAAATTAATGTTCATAATAGTCGACAAATGAGTTTAAATTCTAATAATTAATTAGTCTCCCTTTTGCTAGTTAAATGTCAATTTTGTTTGCGAACTTCTTTTACGATTCTGACATCCTGATTAAGGTATTACAAATAGATTTTATATGATAGCCTTCAGTACCTTTCTGCTTCACGCGGCGAGCATTTCACGAAAGGGCTTTTACCTAGATGGATTGATGCAATGAAATAAAGCGGATAAACGAACCTACCTTTAGTAAACAGAACATTGGTCCATGTTGAGTCTGAACATGTACTATGTTCATGGTTGAGAGTAAGAAAGTATTCAGAAATTTTGTCGCCATTCAAACTTCAAGTTTCATTTTAACCAATACAGCTTACAACACTGCTATAAGTATCACAATGAAAGTTTTGACGTTATTCCCAACGTAGGTTTGTTCCTATTTTGTTTCATTAATTAATTATTTTCAACCGAATCCAGTTAACGAACAAATGATTCGTAATTGACAATTGAAGCTAAGTACTACAGTACGAAATTCTGTTGGTCTCGAAATGGATTCTTAAAACCAACTTTTTATATAGTTTTAATTTATACAATAAACGTTATGTGACCCGGAGATTTTTTTGCTATTTTACAAAGAAAAACAATCTTTGGTACTACGCACAGAAAAGGGATCGTTTTTCGCCTGGAGGTGAGCATACTTAAGCTTCCCAAAGCTGCAATTACCCATACTTATGCAAATGAGTCTAACTTCGTATGCTAGAAAGTACTCTCAATACCTTTTTTTACAAAAAAAAGTTCTTCATTCTTTTGAGAACCCAAACGAGCATTTCTTTTTTTATATTTTTTCCTTTTTCTTCCTCTATTTCTTAAAAAAAGTTCGACATAATCATGTGTGTCTAACCCTTTCCCTACTTACATAGGTGTCATTAAGGACGCTCTTGGAAGCCTACAATTATCTTTTTTCTTTTCTTCGTTGTTAGAAAAAAATGAGTGTAGGCTTGGGAAATTTAGTGTAACTCCATTTCCGTTTTGAAATGGAACCTCTTTTCTGTAGCAAAGTTTACTTATTATGTCCAGAGCGATTTCATCCCTTTCGAAAGGAACCAAGAGTAGTAAATAAAGAAAAGAAGAAAAAAAGATTTTTCCTTGTATGCTTCCATTTCACCGTACTTGATTTTGATTACAACTGAATGTTAATTTACTGTGCTTTGCAAACTCGCTTTCAATAAATATTGCTGCGTCGTTTGTGACATTTCTAGAACAATTTTCATACGTTTCAAGCATTTTGGGTGTTTTTCATGATAACTTAAACGGTTTAACCCCAAATTTGAGGGTCCTAAGAGCTTCTATGACGAGTTTTCTAACCTCGAAACGGAAATAAAACTTTTACGAACGCTAAACTCGCTTTCAACGGCCTTTCATACCTCTTTTTTCCTTGTATGACAATTTCTTCTTGCTGATCGCAAGAGCAAAATAAAAAAAAATGAAATATGGTTATATTTTTTCTCTTGAAAGGAAGCGAAGGGTTTTAAGTTTGCATATGTGTGCACTATGGGGGGCCTTGGAAAATTGCGCAAAAACGGAATTTGACTTTTGTCGGGAACGCAGGAGGAAAAGGAAGTTTTTCCTTTAATAAGTTAATTTTGACTAATGTGCAGCATTTCCTGGATTTCACGACTTTTTGCCGCTGCTTCGAAACGTCAGTTCGGTCTGAAAGTTGCGCTGCGAAAAAGAGTCTAAAACTCTACAGTGAACTCGAGCTTTACGACAAATTTTGGGTCTTGCCTAGCAAATGGACAACCTGCACGAGACTTTCAGAAAAATAACACCTTTTATCTTAGAAAGAATTCTCTGACGAAACGAACGGTGCTGAGGAACGGAACCTTCATTATAAACGAAGTCTCGAGTGTATTTGGTTCACCTTTTCTGTGCAACAGTCTTTGCGTCGTTGTGTAGTTACAGAGCAGGAAAAAAAACGAGCGGAATTACGTAAAAGAAAGAAAAGAATGAAACATTTTCTAAGAAAAAATAAAGAGGAAAGACTATATATTTCGCGGCGTGACACCCGCCGTGGCCAATCCCCTGCTGGGACACGACGTAAATGACTACGAATGGGACAGAACGCGCAAAAGAAGAAATAGAAAAGACAGACAAAATAAAAATAAATTACGGCGTAGAACAACTTTGGCTTTCAGATCCTTCGTCCTGCTTAATTTTTTGCGCGTTAGTGCTTCACCGGATTCTTAATATTTGATTCAAGGATTTCGTTAAAACAAAAGATCTGAGCTTCTGTAAACTGTCAATACAATGACGTTGAGTCCAAAACTACTGTTTATGAATAATATTAAAAACTATGGCGCTTTTTTCCCTTTCACGCAAGAAAATGCTCACCATATTTCTTGTGTTCAACTTGATGATCTTCATCCAAACACGCTGATATATTTATGCCATCTTTTTGAATGAAGAGTGATATTCCAATGTGTTAACCTCCAACGTTTAAACTTTAAAAATGTGAAACCCTATGAAATTAACACAGTTGTCAATAAGATACAAACACGTTGTATGGGCGGGGCTAGTGCCTCTCAACCTCAACTATGACAACGTCAGGCTTCGAGTAGTCGTTGTACAAACCCCAAAAGGCAACTAACACTTAAACTGTGAAACCTCAAGAATGAAACCTCCCTTCCATGCTCTTTATTTGGATTAACGTATGACGAAATCTCCGAGCGTTAACGACGTAGACTCCACAGTGAGCTAAAACACGCGTTACGTGTCGAGAAATTCGGAATCTCAACCATGAAACTGTCACCGGTTTAACCTCTTTGGATAAATCGACCTTCACCGCAACAATGAAACGCACAACACCACCCAACGATTTCATTCAGTTTCCATCGCAAAACTTCCAGCACACGGTCAATTTTGAAGTTCGCAAGTTTAATTGTCCAATAGAAAAGTCAATTTGTACTTCCTTATCTAAAATTCGGCTCCAGCAATTCCGCAAACATTATTTTAATCCAATGAGGCAAATTCAAGGGGGCAATGAACGTTACATTAAACACGTTGCTACGGATCGCACAACGTTGACAATGTGTACAAAAGATTATGTCCCTACTGTTTGAACAGAACACAAAAGAACATTTGGGTATATTCTGGAAGTGTCACTCGCCTCTTCGGACCTTAAATCAAGTTAGGCGTAGACTAGTTGGAGGAAAAACGAAGACTAATCAATAATAACCTCACCAAAAAAGTGCAACTGTCTGTTTTTCTACTGCATAAATGAAGCCATTGGTGGCTTGCGAAGGTTGGTGGGCCTCTTTGTCTTTCTTTGTGTGTAAATTAGACCATGAAGCAACCCCCTGTTGTGCCTACCACCGCCAGCAGAGAATTGAGCATTCGCTACGCTCGTAGTCAACAACTAGTAAATTGGCTTCTCTGTCTCAACCGTTTTTAAAAAAGCCATTGGGAATCTTAATAACTAGAAAAGACAACTTCTTTTGTACAAAAGTGAACACCAAATGACCTCAACCAAGTCTTTAAATAGCTTTTTTTTAACCAAATGAATTTTTCAGCCTTATGCTACGTACATTATAATCTTACGGACGCGTTTTTTTATGGAGGAATCAGGTACTCCTGACGTGTTGTGCATAGTCTGTGCGTAAACGTGTTTTACCCCCACAATTGGCAAATTTCGCACTGCTTTTCACGCACTTGCGGTTTTGTCCGTTACCTGTGCATTTGCCAATTTGTGAACGTGTCGCCTAAACATCCGCTAATACAGAAACGAACAAACGTAGTCTAATCTAATCGTTAAGATGAAAATAGTAAGCTCAATCAACGATTACTCAGCACCCGTTCGTGGTCCATAATACCACGGGTTTCATACTGTCATATGGAACAATCTTTCTGAAGTTGTCTACAGCACTTTCAAGGTGTACGTTGACCGACGAGGTTTCATTACTGGAAGTTGCACATTTAACGGAATCAATTAGTCTATCCTTCTGAAATATTCACTAGCACTGAAAGCTTTACAATGGGAAGGAGTTTTACTTTTGTCGTGAAAGTCGAACAGGGTGTCTAGAAGGAAAAGAATAATAGTTGCGTTTTTTCTTTCTACAGAGTGAAAAATTATTTTTTACAATTTATTGTTCCTTAATCTGACGTCCTTCATACTCGTTAGCGGCACTAAGCCAAAGACCGGCGCACCTGTCATTTCCCTGGGTAGACATTTAATGATCCAGCCCTCGTTTGCTCACTTGTAAGCGGCGTGAAAAGGAGAACAAGGCTCCAACTAAACTCCTTTTATAGGCGACAATGTCAAATAAAATTACAGGACAGACAAAGAACGCTTAATGAACTGCTTTATCGCTCCGCAATTCAAAGGCGAACACTAGGAACTCCCGGAATTCGTTCCTGAACGCCAAAATGCGGCAAACCAGCTACTTTTAGGATGTATCTATTGTTAATATTTAATCAACCTAATCAAACTGCATCTTAAGAATACAGGTAGACTACTGAAATGCCAACTCGTAAGTCAGTAGTCAAATACACCACTTGTCCACTCTAGGTTAGCGAGGAATTGAATGTGTCCACAAAATAAACTTATTTTTCTTTTTGTAAGTAACGATCAAAATTTTTACGAGTGTTCTGGTTGTCTGGGTAAGTATTACATATGTTTGCATTCCTTGCATAATTTAATTTCAGCATTTAATTTAAGTTTATTTAAAGCTAGACGCTGTTTTACCCAGAATTGAAAATTGCTGACTCTCTTTATGAAATTTATGTTTGCTTACTTAACCTTAATTTTTAATTAGGCTGTCATTATCAGCAAACTATCTCATATGTTCGTATGTTACTATATTTTTAGATTCGTTTGGGGTACACACCGAAGAATTTCATTGAACACCTGTTTGTTACCTAACGCGTGAAATTCCACACATCTGCCCACTCTGTTTCTGATTCCAGTAGTTGGAGCTTGAGTTTCACGGTTACTTTTAGCAAGATTCCTGGACGAGACAAGAAATCGTCCCTAAAAAAGAAGCTTCTTGACAATTTGTTGGAACAATGAGGCAAATGACGCTATCTATACCTTTACCGGATGCCTATGAAATTTCATCCCCCAAGTCGAGTTAATCCAGGGTGGTCTTGATCAATCTCAACCTACCCCCTTCTCGTTAATAAGCGATATATCAGCTTCACCCTTCAAACTCATGTTACTCTGCTTCAAAAAGACGGCACAGTGCTAGTACAAGAATAAGAGAAGAGACCACCCTCAAGACCAAAACCTGTTTTTTGTGTCGTACCTACCTTGCTGTTTCTACCCCGTCAACTCCAATTAAGCTTAACTTTCCGAAGTACATTTCGCGAACATTCCCATTCACGAACTACTCGACAAACAAACTTTGCCGAACAGTAGTCGCTTTTGCAAAGAACGTTAAAAGTTAATTTCAGAGCGAATTTTAATTGAACACGTAAAAGATCGGGACGACCGACGCTTTGGGACAGTCGAAACGTGTTTCGCCTATAGTTCGTACCAGTTTTTTAATGAACAGTACTGTTAATTATCTTCCACCGCTTTTCTTTTCTTTTTTTAAATATAATTTCTACGCGATGAAATTTTTCGTAGAAAATAAACAAAGTCTAATCCCTCTTAGAAAAAGGACAAGAAGATTAAAATGCGAGAGAAGAAGCCAATTCCTATCCCGAAGGCAAGTGTGGTGGGCTTGAAATAAACATACGTGTCTTACTGCGAGGTTCCCGTGGTCCATCGACGGTAACTTTGATCGCCTTGGCTAAAGTAGCCACTTGGGGTGGTTGGGTGGCTAAGGTGATGGTCAGGGTGAAGCTTTTCCCTCTACCGGAGCGTCCAATAAATCTGAGGTCCGTAAACTTGGCCACTTGGTTTTTGGTGACCGCGGTGGCGTTGCGTAATTCCGCGCTCCAGTTTTCGTCATTGCCCGCCCGGAGCGTCACCACTGTCCCGTCGTCGACGCCGCTGAGGCAAACGACGCGAAAGGCGGCCGGCAAGGTTTTGTTAGAGCGCCAATGGTTGGGCAACGCCGAACAAACCACGGCCGGACTGCCGGTCCGGACCAAGTCGCTGCCTAAGATGCCGCCGCTGTCGCCGATCACTTCACTCAGAGCCCGATCGGCCCAAATCATGTCCGCCGTCACAATCTGGGGCGCGCCAGCATTGTTCCCGGGGGGAGAATCGGTTGAACTAGCTGTGGATGAAGTGGCTGACGTAGCGGCACTTCCGGTTGTGGCGCTAATGTCTGTATGAGGGTGTCCATGCATTTCTTTGAGCATTCAAACTGAAAAGACACCAACGAAACGTATGAAACTGAGGAAAAGTTACGCGAACACGGACTCACAACAAGTTTACCAACAGTCAACTGCGGTGGATTACTGCGGCCCTAAAAGAAAAGTTATGTGGAGAGAAAAGGCAGCCAGGTGGAAGTTGGCATGGCTATAAAGTTCATTCAGTAAGGATGGATATTTTACAGTTAGGAACGTATGTTACCCTATCACAGAAAACCAGGTCCAAGAAAGCAGTTTCTTAGTGCAGGATGAGCACCCAAAAACTGATAATCGTCCAGTACACCCAGGCCATATGTGGTTGGCTGGGGGATAACGAGCTATCAAAGACTAGGTAACGACCAGATAATGGCACGTCCGCGGTTAAAACCGTTTCTTGTGCTTCTTCCCCTTATGCTTTCTTCTCTTCCTTCTCAAGACTTTTTTCTTAGAGTGTTTCGTATACATTCTTAACAATCGATGTGTACAAAACCTTTTTTCCGAAACTCCTTTTCGAAATTAGTACTTCTCTAGTGGATTGCTCTATAAACCCACCCACAGTAGAGGTACCTAACAAAAAAGACTATTTTTTAAAGCCAAGTCTTACTAACTTCTTAGGCCACCTTCTTAACACAGAGTTTCTTAACATAGGGTTATAGACATCCGTAATTTCGAACAGAAATAGCTAGCTATGCTTAAGCTAGCTAGCTAAGTATTATTTTGCTTATAGCCTATGCACAGAGTCGTTTTCATAGTCGTTTTCGAGTGACAACCCTAAGAAAATAGGTACGAAAAAGCGAATCATCTCGAAACAATCTTAACAAGTCACTAAATTTAGGCAAAATTTTGAAATCATTCACATCACAATTTTAGCTACTCGAATGAACAAGTTACCTCAAAGAATAGTTACATTATCAGAAATTCGTTCGATCAAAGGAAAATTCGTACAAACTGACCTATTGAATGCTAAGAAGTGTAAAGTTCATTAAAGTTAAGTGTAATAGTTTACATTTATATTCCCAAATAGAAATTTCACTGAAGGATAAAGACCAATGACAAATCAATTATCTTCGAACGCAAGACAGAAATAACTTAAAAAATATGAAATCTTTTCGATTTCCTTCTGAATATACTTGTGTGTGGACTAATATACGTGTGAATAATATACTATATATATACCTTCTATATATATATTAATCAAGGGTTCTCACTAATGGGGCTATTACACAAGACAACGTCGGGCAGAACAATAAATACCGTCGAAATTACACATGTTTATATTCCGTACTCTGCTCACGATTCGTCATATTTCGTCAGATTGACCAAAAAACGTGATACTCATTATATCGCTAACTATTCCAGACCACTTTGGTAGATTTTCGGAGGTTATAATATTACTGACGTGAAGAAAGTCTTGTTGCTGCCCCTGTCTGTTCATAATATTAATTAAACTGTGAGACTGACTACATAAATGACAAACGATGCATTTAGCTACAAGCGCAAAAATGCAAGCATGCTAACTGAAATTTCTACGTGCAATGGTCAAACATCACAGATACCATTTTACAAATCTCACCCAAGAATCAAATCTGACTATGAACACAATATCATGAAAACACAATATTCAGCTGACATGTAAACAAAAATCTGCCGTAAACTAAAGGAAGCCCACAAACTCAACAAATTTCTAAATGACAGCTCAATGTAAATGCATTGCAATAATAAATTCTAGCATAACGAGCAGGGAGATAATAAGAAAAGGAGCATCCAAGCTACTATAAATTTCGCTGTCAAAAAATCAAGCAAGAAACCAAACACAATCTGATTATAGCATCTTTTTTATCTTCTCTTGCTCAATTAAGCTTAAATCAACTTACAAAGTCTGAACGCAGCGTTGCCCTAAGCTTAAATCGTGATTCGAAGACTGTTGCGGAGCAAGTTTTCGCACAAACTAACATTCAGATGGAACGGAAAAGAAAGCGTAGGAGGCTCAATGTCTTCTATGTACGTACATTATTCTTTTTATGTTTTTCGCAACATAAAAGCAAGCAAAGAGCAAACGTTCGCGCTGGTATTACTCATTTACAAAAAAGAAGCGAGCGTCACCGCGAATTATTATACTATTTTTGAAAAACCAGCATCCGAATTATTTTCAAACAGCTAAAATATATCCAAACAAAAATATATCCAACCACCGGCAGAGGATTTTTCTTACCTGTGTTTTCTAACAAGGATACAGAGAGAGAGATCAATCCTTCACAAAAATGGTTTCACCACTTGTTTTCACGCACTTTTACCCCCCAAAACTTTATTCTCCTTGTTGCACTTTCAGCATCCAAACCTCATTAGATCCAAGTCTTAATTCGAACAGATTCTCCTCCGACGAAATATTCGTGTAAATATGAGAATGGCTTGTTTGGAAGAAAACTCTAACGCTACTATCACAACAGCCAAAGCAAAGATTTCCCGCAACTCGAAGCGCACGATTTCTTTTTCCCGCGCAGGACGTCAACGCAGTCAGTCCTTTACCACAACTGAAATCTCCGGAGCTGAGCATTCGTCCGTCATTGCCTGCGATCATCACCGTAAAAGTAGGAAGGGCTTGTTCCAAACCCTCTAAAAAGGGGGCCGAGTCCACGGAAACGAAACTCAAGCGTGAGTACTCTCCAACTGGAGCCGCCTGGAGGCTTTAAATTCCCTCCTAGCGTACAACATGATTGAAAAATGAAACAATTATTTGTTTCGTTTTTTCATCCTCGCTTTCCAATTTCATTCACTCAAACTTTCAACGAGTGAAGCATTTCAAAACGAAGAGCAAAATAACGGCTGAAAAGTTCCAAGGAGAACTGTCTAAACCCCGCCTGCGCTCATTTCCGTCCCTTGCTAGAGAATGTTATGCGAATGCATGTAAATGACTGCACTTAAAAACGTTAAACAATGGTAAGCGCTACTTCTCAGAGGCGGGGTTTGTTTTCTGCCAAAAAAGTTCGTGCGGCCAATCCATAGCAAGCGGAAATGGAAGCACTGTAGTTACAAATTGTTGTGAGTTCATTGCAGAGCGTTTCATTACCGAGTAAACATAATAAGCTCACTAAGGAATAAAAAACGCGCTTGCAATTGCTTCCTCCTGGAACTACCAAAAAACTCCACCTTCTTCCTTAACTCCGCCTCCAGGTTGGGTTAACAATCTTAATTACAACAGCGAAACCGCACGAGGATTTTTTTCAACGAAAGGAGGACAAACTTACGGTAATAATTGGACATGAACATTAATTTTATTATTTTTTTATTATTAACCATCATAGGCATAGCCTATTGACGGTCATGTATTTTTTTTTAACTTGATACATAACTTTCTTTGTGGAGGAGGGAGCATTCACTAACCTTACACATTATTTCAATATAACATGAACATTGAACATTCAATATAACATGGACATGAACACTATTTCAATATAAATGTGACTTTTTTCTTTATTTTGTTATTAGTACTACGTTGACTTACTAATAAACGAATTGACATAAGCTGTAAAAAGTG
The DNA here is from genome assembly GCA_020615345.1 of Triops cancriformis. Taxonomy (NCBI): domain Eukaryota; kingdom Metazoa; phylum Arthropoda; class Branchiopoda; order Notostraca; family Triopsidae; genus Triops; species Triops cancriformis. The sequence continues at coordinate 83,211 of JAHZNP010000147.1, forward strand.
GCCATTTTTTTCCTAGTCAAGCAAATATAATATTTCATTGCTTCATAACATTAAAAAAGCTTCGTTTCTTCTTTCTGCTTCAGTTTTAAGTGAGTTTTTTTTACATATATGGTTGCAGAAGGGGAAAATAGTCAGAAAAAAGGAGGTGGGTAACTTTTTTTCGCGCTGACAGTCAAATTACCATCATTAGCCACAGTTAGACCAGAGCTTGATTAAGGCTTCAAAGTTTGGCTTAGTCAAATTTGAGAAATTTGATCTTGATGAATGGGCTCTGCTCCTTTTTGTGTTTTTCTTTCTCTGTTTGTTTTTGGTCGAACTACTAGAGAAGTTTTGGGTGTCTGCAAGACAACTAGCTTCTGTTCTAATTGGTGTTTTGTTTTTCTTCCTTTTTTTGTCTCTACAAAAACCAAAACGGAGTAGTATTGTGAGCTCTTTTTCTACTAAAGAATTTTTTCACTCACTCTGCTTATTTCAAGCCACGGTAAGGTTCTTAACCTTCGCGGCTTCTGTTTTTCTGTTCTTAACGAATATTTGTGGATTCAGCTAAATAAATATTGAGCACAGAACTCGTGCGCAAAGACTGCACGGTACAATAGGCTACGGTACGTCGTGGATGTTTTAAAACTACGAGTGAATCCCACATACTGTTTCCAGTGGTTGAATGAGAAGACCCATGGTAATGAGGCTAATTAGAAGATGCAATTAGCCATACGCTGTCTTTCGGACACGAAATTTTTGGTGCCTTTCTATATGTATCTATTCTTTCGACTCCTTCCTTTGACGAACGGATAACGCACGCCAGGTAACGTCAATTAAAACTGTCAGGAAGGGGCGGAGGAGGAGGGGAAGGAGACTCAACAGTTCTCACCTTCGCCATAAGGAAACCGCAAAAGAAACGTTTCAATAGCCTCAGCACAGGTGATTGGGGAATCTTCTGAAATTTTTGGAGTCACTTGCATGAATGCAAGAAAGTTCCTAACAAGTCTCTAACGTTTTATAATTACAGTACAGCTCTAATTACATCTGCTAGTTTGTTCCAATTCCAAGGTTAGCTCGGAGAACATTCTGATAGATTGGAATTCCAACGCAAGAACAGAATATATTCTACTTTTCAAGTTTTAGGATAGCCACGGCAGTCGCTTCCTTGTTTGCTATAAGAATTGCTCAAACGCTAATGTAATAGAACGTCTATAAAAGATCCAATTTTACGCAATTTACGTAGAAATGCAACTAATGCATGGAAATATTTGGGAAAAAAAGCATGGAAACAAAAGCAACCTTTCTGAGCCTAAGCTGTGCAAAATATCAGGGCCGATTTTCAAAGGTAGGTTCTTAACTGCCTCTTCCTCGTGACTAAATGAGGCCTATTGTATATTTCGTGTGATATGATTACTTCGCGTTGCAACTTTGGTCAGGCTGCACCAATTCACAGGAAAGCTATAGAGATTCACCAAGTTCGTCACCGTAAAATAGCTACGAGATCGACGTGTTCTCAATGGCATGTCACCGTTCTGTTTTCACACGAAGCATTACAGCATCATTTTTTTCTAAAACGTATGTTTCATTACATATCAATTAAGGTTCCGTTACTTTAATTTGAGCGTAAGAGAAACATCATTTACGTTTTTTTCAGTCACTTTCACACGCTTACAGTTAAAATATCATCTGTAATCAACGACTGACATTCTCCTACGTGATACAGAAAATCAGTCTGCTGCCCTGGTATCTTTTTTCTTTATTATTGCTTATTCTTATCTTCGCTCGTCAAAATCTATCCCAAATTTTTGGGAACCTGGCTGAAATAGAACTTATAAGATGTACGACGTCAAATGTTGCAAAATTCGTACAAGAAAATGTACAGTGTAAGTCGAATGACTGGCTCTTTAGAGTGCCTTCAAGTATTTTTAGTTTCAATCTAGGTTCCTAGTGAAGAAAAAAAATATTACAAATTGCTAACGTATAGAGGCTTTTGAACAGTTATTGTGGAGGGAAAAATAGTTACATAAATTATTTATGGATAAGATTTGTTTTCGCAACACAAAAGAAACTGTTGAAAACGGATTTCGTTTTATTTTTTTAGAACATAAATTCCCAAACTGAATTGGGGGTTGTCTGACGCTTACTCAATTGACTGCGTTAAATTTTTTTTCTCGGGAAAAAACGTGTCGTGACCTAAACTATTTCGTTAACTTCTCCTTTTCTTGTTTTCTCCCTTTCTCTGGTCTCTCTTCCTTCAATTCATCTAATTTGCACTTGCAATATACCAGTCTTCGCCAAAGTTGTGAAAAACTATCTTCGTGTGTGGGTACTTTTACCAATTCTTGTTTTTGCCATGAAATATTTTTTGCTTCATGATTCCGAAAAAAGCTACGTATCTCTCTTTTTCTATTTTAGCGCCTAGACCTGAAAAAAGAGGTTAGGATGAAAATAGAAAGAAACAAAAAAAGAGTTGTTGTTTTGTTCGGGAGGTCTATTTTCTCGGCGAACATATATGCATGGCAGGGTTTTATGACTCGAAAGAGTCTTGGGTGCTCATTATACGGTGATTCCCGTCAATGACTGTGGGGGCCTTGGTGGTGGAACAACGTCGTGAAAAGGCCGGAAGTCTTAAAGCTATCAAAAACAGACGAAAGGGGGCTGTAATTAGGCTTATATATATTTCGACCTCAGATATCCATTGGGTTTGTTATTTAGCAAAGAAAGGGAACGTACCTTGTAAGATCAGCTCCTCTTTTTTTACCCGCCTCCAGCTTCGTTTATAACAACCGAGCCGATTGCGAAAGGGGTACTTTTGATTAAGCGCAAGAGTTAATGCATCTCACGCCTATACCTTAATTGAACTCCTTCCCCCCCCCCCAAGTCCCTAGGGTCTTTAATTAGTCTAATTTCTACGTTGCCCAGCTTGTGGCACAAACGGCATACATTTATACTACCTACGAAACCAACGAACCTTCCTTTCGCTTCCTTTCAGCCTTAAGCAGGTTTTCCGGACATGAAAATATGTCTTAATAACAGTACTATGAAAATGCGAGAAGACAGAAACCTGCGCCGAGAAATTAGTCCGCACGGGTTATTCACATTGCCGCAAATGCGAAACCGCCTATTTACATAGAACGGTTCAATAAGCATTGTATAGGGGAAATTATATTAAATACGAGGGTCAGAAAGAATAAGCTTCGGTTACAAAAATTAGGGCAAAATTAACACGCAAGTTGACTTGACACATGTTTGGCCGGCGAAAACTGCGCAAACGGATTCGCCGGTTTCGTTTAATTTGTGCGGTTTAGAAGCGATAGGTGGTAGCATGTACGGGCCAAAAGTCTAATTTATATTTTCACAAAGTTGTTCGTTCATGCCACCTATTGCCGTCTAATAAAACTGTTATGATAAACAAAACAAAGCTTGTTTTGGTGAAAACTTGAGTGTTGTTCTCTGTTCTCCTTAATTTTGGGTCCGTCTAACATTGCCAGGATGATTCGTTGGCACAGAATTCCGGTACAATAAATACGCCTATTCTGTAATCAAATTAATTAACTTCATTTGGCTTTAGGTGCTCGGACATCACTTAGTTTCGCACATCAAACATCAGAATGCGAGTTTTCACTCAAACAGCAGTTTAAACATGAATCTCATTCCGATGGTGATCGAGCAAACAGGAAGAGGAGAACGTGCCTATGACATTTATTCAAGATTGCTTAAAGATCGTATCATATGCCTCATGGGACCAGTAAGGATCATTATTCGCATTCCTAACCGTGTCATAATTGTTTCGTGGACTTTGCTTAGGTGACAGATGACATGGCAAGCCTAGTGGTCGCCCAGTTATTGTTCTTGCAATCTGAAAGTAGCAAAAAACCTATTCACATGTACATTAATAGGTAAAGACCCATATTTGCCCTACGTTTTAATATAATGCTGTAATTATTTAATATTGTGTTGGATTCTTTTAGTCCAGGTGGAAGTGTGACAGCTGGTCTGGGAATCTATGATACTATGCAATACGTATTACCCCCTATTGCTACTTGGTGCGTTGGGCAAGCTTGCAGTATGGGTAGTCTTTTACTGGCCGCAGGCTCGCCAGGCTTCAGACACGCCCTCCCAAATTCGCGAATCATGGTCCACCAACCTTCCGGACAAGCCTTTGTAAGAGATCTTAATAGATGTATCAGACCAAGGAGGATCGTAGAATAGTAGAATTAAACCCATTTACTCTTGTAATTGCACTTTCCATTCGTTATGATTTTGTGATCTCCTCTTCCTTGTAATATAAGAAAGTTCTGGGATTCGTAGGGTCAAGCCACAGATATTCAAATTCAAGCGGAGGAAATCTTAAAGCTTAAGAAGCAAATCAATCAACTGTATGTGAAGCACACCGGCCTGAATCTAGAGAAAATTGGTAAAATATTTCGCATTAATCTCATTAGAAATATTTTCTTCTGTCGTTTCCTGTTGAAAGGCAAACTCGTACAGTCCGAGTGAATCCTGACCTTCTTGATTTTCTGATTGTTTTGTTTGCTTTGTGTTGAATTTTTCGTTTCGTACTGTTTTGTTGAATTTGAATTTATGTATTTTCGCGTTTTCCAGAACCGACCATGGAAAGAGACAAATTTATGAGCCCTCAAGAAGCCAAAGAGTATGGCTTAATTGACAAAATTCTTGAACACCCTCCAAAGCGGGGGGAAGCAGCTCATCACCACGACAAGAAAGACAAAGACAAAGAACATGTGTCAGATTCCTAGAATGCGTTTAAATTTCAAGCACCTGTTCGTACTAGAATCAAATTTATCTTATCGTGGGGCGGATTTTATTCGGCAATTGGAGTGAAAAGTGGGCTTAATACAGAAGATTCTCCTTATCCAGCCATCGTATGAGCTATCCATGGCAAAAAATCCTTCACGCGTGTGTATAAACCCGGCAGTCCCGGTAAACCACACCCATGACCCTTGGCTACGATTCCAATCACCGTACTCCGCCCACTGTCTGGGTTCCGATAAATCAAAGGGCCTCCAGAGTCTCCCTAAGAAAGAAAAAATAGGTTTCAAAAAGCTTTGGAAATGCGCTTTATCTTGGAACTTCTGTAAACAAATTCTAGAATCGCAAAAGGTAATAGCTTTGTTGTACTTTAACTAATAAGTTAAAATAGTAGAATTTTAGCTTATTTACAAGGCAAGCATCCCCGGCCAGGTCATGATTTCTAGGTTTGAGGTCCACTGCACATAACGTTTTGGTGTTAACACCTTCGGGAAATTTGGAAGTGAAGCGAGAGAAATATGTAGCGTTGCAAACCATTAGATGAACAATATTAAGTTCCACCATCCTTAAACGCTTCTGCATTATGCCACCTTGAAAGAAACGGAGATTCAGGAGAAACAAATAAGTTCTTTTAATTATTTTGTCTGGAATGTTGTGAAAGAGTGAAACTTACCGAACATTGTAGCACCCCATCCTGCCACATAAACTGTTTGGTTCGGGGATCCAAAAGGTTCTGCATGGTTCGCTAGACTTCCCCCAGGCAAGCAAATCGGTCTGATGTGCCAGCTAGCATTATAGGTGTGACGCAGTTCAAGGATAGCTATGTCAGCTTCGTTATTGGTCACGGAATAGGTTGGATGGATGTGAACATGTTTTACGGGGATGTCCATCACCGAAGGATGAGCCAAGTTGTAGTTGCCCGTACGGATCATATTGATACCATGTTTAGCACAATGAGCTGCTGTTAGAACGTGCTTAGGGCTAATAAGTGTGCCTCCGCAAAGAAATTGAGGATGGCGCTTGGAGTCTTTAATTACTCCTAAAGCTACCTATACGTTCTTCGAATTAACATTCATGATCATAGAAACCTGTACTTGCCAAACCGTTAACGTCTAATGAACCACCTGAGGCTGAACAAATAACAATGTGGGCTAATTAAATGTCTGTAAATCCACTAATTTTGAGTGACTTTAAGAACAAAAGTAAATGAAGGAATAAGTTTCGCGTTCTATATGAGGAACGTGAAATTCTGGAAGAATTATTAGCTGTATAGGGAGAGTTCCTTTTTTGTGTGTGTTGTATATAAGAGGGCTATTTTGTTCAGCGTTTGTGATGATTATGGTCTCGTTTTAAAGTTTTGGAAAATTACGTACCATCCAAGGCCAAGAGCTGTCCATCACAAATTCTCCCTGTGTAATGCGCGTGACGATGCTTGAATAAGGCAATCCACAATCTATTAATGAAAAATAAAAGTAGCACACAAACGCCTACATTGTGAGAATGGAACCAACCGTCAATTTTCATGTAAGGACAACATACAGTCATTTTATGCAAAACCGTAATGCCACAAGCAGTCCACAAGAAGGGGTCCATCAACGGCTGCGAATATTTAGCTCTACACATAAAATAAGGTAGGCAAAAGCCGTAAGTCCCTTCTTTGACCTGACAAAATTGTTCCACATGCGTTCCTAGAGAAAAGTAATTGTATATCTTACAATGCAAATAAAAAGAACTCCGTAAGCGGTAAGTTACCTGTACAGATGAACCAGAAGGAAATTACCAAGAAAAACTGCAAAATTTGCTTTAGTAAACTCATTTTGTACTACTGACAAAGATATCTTGAATGACTCAAACCGAGCGTTTTCCTTCTGGTGGGTGGCAATCTTTTAAAAACATGATAGTGGATTCCGGAAACTCCGGAAACCGCTGGACTAGGTTTTTGTCACAAAAATGGGGTTCCGACCGACGAGAGTTTTGAAATTGAGCGTTTTGTTGTATGTTTTAATCGAATTTCTCCGAATTGGAGGGGTATAGAGCAACAATGCCGCAGGTGCCATCTCACCTGCGTCGCCCATTGTTGCGTTCGCTTTTCCACGAAATCTGTCTCATTCAATTTCGCTAAGCCGCTCAATAGGGGCCTTGTCACCCTGTTTAGCGCCTTTTCCATACTTCAGCGTAACCAAAATGGGGCCACTTAAGCGACTCTTGCCCTTAAAGCTTTAGCCACACACCTTCGAGCCCTAACCCCGCCCTTTTTTATGCGATTACGATGAACTCAAAGCGCCCGGCCTTATTGTTCTCGACGTCTTCGAGTCGAGTTGACTTCCTTACCTTATTATCTCACAGTTCGTAACCTGAATTAACGAATATTTCTCGTATCTACCATCCGTTATTGGCTATTGAACTCGCGGCTTCGTGTTCCGTGTAGAAACTAAAAAACTCGATAACTACGAAAAGTGAATTTGTTTCTGAAGAGAATTGGAACTCGGTGATTCAGTTGACGTAGTAGCTTTGAACTTCAGATACTTTGCAAAGAACCCAAATGATAAGGTTTGTGAGAACAATTAAGTTTGTAATTCATAATCGTATTGATTGGGTACCATATTTTGCTTTTTGCAGGGGAAATCTGTTGGGCGTCAAAGGAACACCAATTTAAACATTTTGTAACGAAAATGAATCAAGGAGATGGACGTCGAACATGGTCAATCAAAGAAAATAACATTAAAGTATTCTTTTTAATTGCTTCGTGACTGTTGCATGGTTCAGTGAATTGCCTGATCGTTCGAAAATTTAAACCACGGCGATCTTTGGTATTTTCGTTACTTCTTTATTCATTTCTGAAGAGCATGGGTTTCAGCAAAGAATGAAGATGCAAAGGGTTCGTGATCGTGTCTTACAGTGGGAGAGAAAAGTCGTCGGGAAAGATGAGTTGGGTAACTATTTTGGGATATGGGAACAGCTGCAAACGAAGAAAAGAAGAAAACACAACTCTTACAAGCACATATCTCGCTTAACAACGGCCAGATTACGAAAACGCAGGTGTTATTTGCAAAAAGTAAAAAGAACTTGAGTAACTTAAAATTTAAAATTTTTGAAGGAAAAGAGGGTGGAGTTAAAATTAAGTTTGCACATGTAAATAGTTTCCGAAAACTTCCCGTTCACCAGCTTTTTCGAGGAGTCTATAGACATAATACCTGATATGAGAATCCAGATCGGGTGTCTCAAGAGATCGCATGTCCTTTGGTGACGTCATCGACTCGTAATAAAACTCCATGGCGTCGAATTTCGTTCAGCTTGCCACGGATGGATGTAGTATCGACGCTCATTAGCTTGGCAAAACTCTCACTCTTTTTTTCGCTCAAAGTGCTTTTAAGTTCGTATTAAAAGCGATTGCCAACAAAATGCTCCTTGGCTTGGTTTAAGAACTGCAAGACCGGTACGAGAACTAGATCGAGACTAGAGCCACGCCTCCGTTACAAAAGGCGATACAAGACAATCCTAATCCAGCTTCTAGTTTCTCCTTATTATCTTTTCATGTCTGTAAAATATATACTTTATTCTAACTTGTGTTACAGGCCAAAACAGATCCCAATGAAGTTGGTGGCTGGTATGGCTATAATACTATGGAAACAGCTTCCTTGAGGTCAACGATGGGACGCCCTAAAGCACTCAAGAAGTCCGTTTCTTGCTCGCCCACGTCTTTAGTCTCAAATTCCCATTGTGAAACCGTAGATAGCTTGGATTCTAAGAAAACAGGTATTGTACGTAGTTTTTTAAAAAAAAGTTTCAAAAAGTTTAGATTCGACTTTGCACATTAATGGATAGACGGTTGTCAGATATTGCAGTAGATCGTCGTTAGTCATTCATCTTAAGTGGCAAGAGTAGGTGATCTTTTGGTAGAACTCGATGGCGAGGAACAGAGGATTGGTAAACCTATGCTCCATTGTATTTAGTTTAGTTTCAAACTTAGTTTGAAAGTTTATTGGTCTAGGAGGAAATAAAACTAGAATTTAGAATTTCATAATTTTTATGGAATTTAATTTTCTCGTGCTGGAATGAAGGAAAAATTCTGTCTTTTCTCGAAAAATATGATCAACGCAATTACTGGTTGTGGACTTGGGGGCCGAAAGAGGCGTGATCTGGACCCGTCCGCCTCATTTAGGTTCTTGCTCTCTCCATTGGAGCGGGTCTTAATGCCTTTAATAAAGGAAGTCGGGCAAGTTATAAGATTAAAAGACGTTTGAAATCGTATTCCTTTTTTTTTGCTCCTTTGAATGTTTCCTTTCATTTTTGTAACGTGTAATCTTTAAATAAATGAGATTTAAAAGTTAATACATATTCTGTCGTAGCTGTCTTGTTCCTATTATTTACGGCAGAGGCGATATGCCTCAAGGGGCCTTCAAAATTACTGTTGTCTACAGCGACCAGTTACGGCGTGAGGAAACGCATTAATTAGTTGCGTAAAAAATAAGGCAAGCGCACTGTTAAAGTTTTCGTTAGTCTATTGTTGTCTTCAAGTTATAACATTCATTCTTATTTTTCTTTAAAACATGATACTGTTCAATATGATATGGTACACGTATGGTGCAATAGGGTACACAGTTTATTGCTTCTTTGATTACAACATTTGTCGGACTTACGGAACGACTAATACTTTTTCTTATTGACTGAACTTTTATTTAATTAATAGGGAAATATTTGGCGGATGGCAGCGCACAGAAATGCGCATTTTGTGGATTAAAGCGAACGAAATGGAGAACCGATATTATACCAGCTAGCACTTCTGATTCTATTTACACTGTATTTTGTTCCGAGAACTGTTCGCTCTTAAGTCGGAGGTCGAATTTGAGACGGACAAAAATTTGCGATTGGTGCAAACATATTCGACATACAATGTCGTACGTGGGTTTTTACGATGGAGATCATCAATTACAATTTTGCAGGTAATTAAAAAATTATCTGCATTATTTTATTTGACGGGGGAAACTTTATTTCTTCTTATTTTTTCGATTTTTTCGAAGTTTGAATTAAATAAAGGAATAAAACTAGTAACAAGATTTGTCGCTGCTGTTAATTAGCCTAAATTAATTTCGAACCTAAGTTTTTTATCTAGATGTATTGTACTACCTTGGGTTAGACGATTTTTTTTATTCCGAACACTAATTTATAATTTATTACTTTATTTTTGACAGTGATAAGTGTTTAAACCAATATAAAATGCATCTCTTTTGCAAAGAAGCCACTGCCCATTTACCACTAAAAGGCTCCAATTTGCTGTCCCAGCCACATACTTCGATATCAAGCAACAACTTCCTCATTACGCCAGATCTTTGGCTTAAAAACAGCCCTGAAGCTCTATCTTCGAGCTCTCTGGAACTTCTTGAGGATGAATCTTCGTCCTCTGATGCCTCTTCTTTACCCATACCAGAAGATTTGACTATCAAGAAAACAACTGTTAGCACAGTGACACCCGTTTCTCATCCTATCTCAACGCCAAAGCGGAAATATAGTAAAATTTCTTCCCCAGAAATTCAGTCAGCCCCTACAGACCGCAAATTGGGAAATAATAACCATGAAGCGAAAGAATCTTTGCGTCAGGTCGACAACAGTGACTTTGAAAAACCAGAAGAGAGACGAAAGGAAACCTCGGATAAAACACACCATCAGACTATTCCAGGAATCGCTTCTTGGATTGATCCTTGCAGTGTATTAATGACTCCTTATCCTATTCTCATTCCTTTACCGATTCCCATTCCGATTCCTATCCCACTTCACGTGTACGCGGAGTGCGTTCAAAGATGTAAAAAAGAGACCTCCGAATAAAACTGTTTCTTTTTTCGAAGAATAATGTCAACGCTTAGCTTATGTCTCTCGTTTGTAATTTAATAGCGTTGAATTTGAAGCAATAAAGCCTTTAGATGACGCGCTTCATAAGTCACTGTATATTTCCCACTGTTACTCGTCGATTCTCCAAGAGGTGGGTCCAGTATTGTACGTACGTTGTGTCCGTGAACTTAAAAACAAACAATAGTAAAAATAACTTTTGAATGCGCGTATTTCGCAATCATTACCTTGGCATTGATCCAAAAAGTGCACAACTTCGGTTAGCATTGAACCACGTACGCTGATAACGTGCTTTGATAGATTTTCCAAGAGGGATAATAAGCAACGTTTGGCGTAAAACCTTCGTAAATTCGGTCTCAATTAGTGGACAGTCTCAATCAGCTTTCTAATAACTTATCGTAAGCAGCTGAGGTTACATACCATGTATCAGTGCCTAATTTTTGGTTGAAGGGCTCCAAGCTTTTGATAACTCTGGAAATACCAAACTCATAATTCCCTTTCGCACAGTAAAGGGTCCTATAATGAAACAAACATGTACTAGACAGAAAACACCATAAAAGAAACGTTTGTCCTTCGTACCCAATAACTAAATTGACGATAGATAAATGAAAAAACTTGGTTTTCGGTTCCTCTAATGCTTTTTGCTCTTCTTCCTTCTCCAACTTGCGTAACAATTCTTCCGCTTCCTCATTTTGAGATGTCAACAGGTAACAAACGCATAGATTTGCCAAAACAACGGCACTCACACCCAAAATCTGTTCCAAAGAACAAGTAATCAATAAATGCATGTAGATTACGGAAAATATGAAATAAACAAAGACAATATGTTAGTAATATTAATTGCACTCTATTTGCTTACGTTGTCGTAATGCTTTTTAACCAACGGTTCGTAAAAACCTGTAGCTTCTTTAAATTTGTTTTCTTGCATGAATAATGTGTGAGCTACGTTCAGGCGCCATACGTCTTGTTCGCCACAGAACTCAACAGACTGCCGAAATAGTTTCTCGACTTGCACATAATCTTCACGTTCCCAGGGAATTTTAGCTTGAGCCATTAAAACTGGGACATATCTATAGAATTTTAAAAAAATATATAATTAACGAATATACCCGCTGCAGAAATGAAGAACTCAATAAAGTCGAGTAATCGACCTCCAAATGAAAATAAACGACACGACAAGTAAGATACAGAATGAAAAAAGTTTTTTTCACCTATCCATTGCTTCCTCGTAATCCACTAATGCTCGTCTTGCACCTTCTTCATCACCTTGCCGTCGACAATCCTGCAGTTTGCCAGTAGCTCGGCGTAAACTTTCGCATTCTCTAGCGGCCAGTATATCAAACTTGGCGTAAGCTTCTTCTGCAGATGTTTGTTGTGTAATCAAGGCTTCCAGAGTTTCATACAGATACTACGCAAATGCAAAATTGTCAGTCTTGAGCAAATTTGACAGAGATGTTGAATTTCAAAAAATCTGCGAAACGAAAGTATGTACTGGACTGAGGTAACGGTAAGTTAGATGTGCGTATTCCGCTAAGATGTCTGCGGCCATGTCGAAATACTCGTGTTTACAGCACAGGATGAGTAGATTAGCAAAAGTCTCTGTGGGAAAGGGTGGATTTTGCGCCAACAGAAACTGTAACTTCTGGAAGGTTTCTCCCGTTTGACTTTCTGCTTGCAATAATGCTAAATTATGCAATGTAACAGCATCCCATTCCTCCTCGGATCGGGGTGGCATGTCCGTTAGCGCTTCGCGAGCCCCATCGTCTAGTAAACGCACAAATGGTAAATAAAAGGGTCTAAGAAGGAAACTGTCACTATTTAGTTTTGTCAGTAAATTGTGACGTAGGATGACACACTGAAAAGTAGGTGCGTATGTCAGAACGCTTTTGACATCTTAACTTACAGTTTTTCAGCTGATATTCCGTCGCCGCTTTAAGATTAAACGCTTCTACCAAGGCTGTGGAATGCAGTGTGAGAGTATTGCCCACACTGCGGACTTCCATGCCTTCGGTTGCCATGCCAACGCTCAATTCCGGGTGATCTCGTATACCTCTTTCGATAATATCCGCTGATATGAAAGCAAATTAGAAGTTAAACCAACCAGGTACTTAACAAATGAAGGTGTCATGAAATACCAATATATTTTAAGGCGGGAGCGAACTCTTTAAGCTTGTAATGACATAAGGCAATGCTATAAAGCAGATGAGGATCGAAGCCGGCCATTTGAAGCGCTGAACTAAATTGCCTCAAAGCATCGGAATACCGGCCTTCCTAAAAATATTGAAAAATGCATTCCTTATTTTAAAGTTCATCCGCGGTTTTTGGCTATAAATCCTAAAGAAACGAATTTACTTTGAAGAGTATGCAGCCTTGATTGGTGAGAGTATCGGAATCTTCTAAAGAACAACGTTCGACAAGGCTTTTGGCAGCGAGAAGGTCATCTTCTCCGAATTTGATACCGGCTTGTAATTTGGTAACCTTGTTTTGATAGTCGTGATGTTCAATTTGCGAACAGGCTTTCAAAGCTTCGGGATATAAACCAGCTTGGTAAAGACTTTGCGAGTAATAGATTTGATAATCGAGGTCATCCGGGAAAAGGAGCGTTAACTGCTGATAACAATGCGAGGCGGAGAGAAAATCTTGCGTTTGGTAGTAACAATAGCCTAGTAGAGATAATCCAGCTCGGGACTGAAATACGTAAGCAATCAATACACAAAAACAATATTAGCAAAAGTAATGAGATACTCCATAAGTTCTGGCACATTAGTTTGTTCCTTCACATAACAGATTTCGACTGAGCCTACGCGCTAAAACACAACACTCAGAGAATATTTTTTTGTGTCGAAATAAAAAAGCAAAAATATTTACTGTAATGTTGGATTCCACAATTGGGCCGAGCACGTTAATCGCATCGAGGAAACGTTCTTCTCGGATCTGGAACAAAGTTATCTAGCTGTAAAATCAATCACACGATTTTGCATGAAAACTCACCATTTTATAAATAGACTTCGTATACTCTCCATCATTTATTAGCGCTACACCAGACATTTTTTAACCATTCGTTGCGGTAAGTTCTGCAGCACTGTTTATCTATGAATTGTTGTGCGAACGTTGCTATGGTAGCTACCGTACTTTTGTTATACAATACATGAAATATTTCACGGAGTTGGAACGGTCAGAACTTAAAGAGACTTTCAGATTCTTCAGGTAGTCAAGAAAGTAATTGCTTATATGAAAGTTAACATGTAAAACTGCTGCTCTGTTAGAAATATTTATCTCTACGGATCTATTGCGCATTTAAATATGCGCGCCAGAACAGTAAACGTTTTCAGCAACGCCCCAATGGAAATTGCTGGCTCAGATGTAAACAAACAGGTATGATACGAATGGAGTAAATCCAAGATACAAATCGGACGAAACTTCCAGATTACGTGCAATTTTGTTCGCTTCATATTACAGATATGCTCAAGTGCGTATTGTGCATTCACAACGCCTAAATTAGACTGTTAGTCATCAGTAGCCTGTAAATCGGTGATGCGCAATGACACAATTTAGTGTAAACTTCCCTTCGACGATGGGATATTTGTGCACTTCGTTTTTCTCTCTTGCACATTCATCAACCGTGCAGGAATGCAACGAATCGAAGTTAATTGAGCCGGGCTCGAACAGTGGATCCATAGTAGAGATTTTGCAAAGGACAGATGTTCCTATACTTTTCGATTCAAAGTAATAAAGGAGCATTAACTTATGAAATTGAACATAAGTTTTCACGTAATCGTAATTGTCTAGGGCCCAAGCCAGCTTTCGTCGTTTGACTCAAAGCGCCGTGCATCTTGATTACTCCACGACTGTCTCCCAATATTTGAGTGAAGTTAAAGAGCACCTTGAACCTTTAAAACTTCGATCTCCAAAGTACGCCCGACATAGATACATTTAATTCTGATTGAAATGTTTATATTTGTAGAAAGCCATTTCATCCGTTGAAAAATGTCGGACGGCTCCAGAACTATCAGCCGTATGCTCTACATGAACTTTCTGACTCGCTTCTTTTACCCGAACCTTTAATTGTCCATAAAGAAGCTCTGAGTTTCTTTCATCCCGTTAATTTCTTGTCCAAAACTCCGCCCTTTATTGCGATTCACGTATCTATCACCCTAACATAAAAATATGTATTAAAAATGACTCGTAATTTCTCGTAGGATCCTCTGGAAGCCGTTGGCCCCGTTCAGCAAATGAAGCCTTGTCCTCTAGTTCGTTCTCCTCACGTCAGTTCACTGAAGACACATATCAAGCCTGACGGATCACTCCCCATTTCGCCTCCTGACATCAGTACAGGCCCTTTGTTATTCTTTGAACCCAGAAATCCAACCCCATCGTTCTCAGCGACTGTCAAGTCGAAATCAGCTCGCATTTCTGTCGTCAAACCTACGTTTTCAACCGAGAAAGCTTCCGAACTTTCGCCTACCGTGAAAGAATCACAGAAGTTGGCGGACGGGGCTCCTGAAGTGTTTGTTGAAACCGAACAAACGTCGCTCCCACTGGATGACCCGTTAGAAATTTCTTTCTCCGATTGGGACGATTTCATTATAGATCAAATATTGGAAGCCGAAGAAGTGTTTGAAATGGACCGTTTAACAGAACAAACCCCAGATAAGCTGAAAAACGTTTCTGATAACCATTCAAATGAGATTTTTGTACCTGAAAGAGAAAAACGAGTAGTTCAGGAAGATTTCGTGTGCCAAGGCAACTCTTTACCGCAAAAATCGTTCGAAGATATAAAAGCTAAGGAAAAAATTGTATCTGGCCGAACTGTTGAGTCAGGGGGGACGGAACCCATTGTTAATAGTAAGCTGAAAGCATCTATGAATAAAAGAAACTCTCAAAAAGTAAAGAAAACAGACGAGGAAGAAGAGCTGCATCACTATCGGAAAGGAAAACAAAATCCTTCGATAGAAGACTTGGTTATTATTGAAGTCCCAACATCGCGAGAGTTATTGCGGTGTTTAAGTATACTGGAGACTGCCGGAAGTCCGTTGCTTAAAGAGTTGCAGCAAAAGAAAATCAAACTTTCGGGCACGTTCGCGTTAATCCGTCCAGAACATACGCGAGCTTTAGTTCGACAAGTGTACCAGTACCGGAAGAGCAAAACTTTTTCTCGAACACTTACACGTAATTGTTTGTTTATTGTCTTATATTTTCCTTTCCTACTCCGATGTCGATATTTTGTTTCTGTGTTATTTACTCGGTATACTATTATTACGTTCCACAGGAGATGATGACCGCCTGTATGGTGTTGTGATGGCGTTACATGGACTTGTGAAAACTGCCGATGTGATACTTAACTGTGGTATGAATGAGGGGGTCTCGACCTTGCAGACATTCCAGACTTCCTATGCGAAAAATTTTGGATTCAACCGTAAGAAAAGCGGATACTTGGAAAGCTGTTTTCCATACTTTATACTTTTTTATTTATTTTAGAGTGGGTTGAGATCCTTATCAGATCTTTAGTTACATCACATGACAAGAAAGACTTGCCACATCCTAAAATGTTGCAATTATGTCGAATTGTAGAACAGTACGAAGTCTACCACGGTCGCATAGTTGTGGTATTTCCCCGCTTTATGCGAGAACTGCAGCATGTTTTAAAAGAAATTTTGTCAGAAAAGAACGTTAGCTGCTCTTTGTGGGAGGATCAAAGGTAATTTATTTTGAGACATCGCAGTTATGCATTATTGCTTAGCTTGTAAACCTGGTTACTTGTTGAAATCGTGTTAAATTACTTCGCGCAAGGTGAAACGTAGTTATCAGTTTAGCTCATCCCTTTCAATGTAATAGGATTTTTTTTTCTTTTGATTGTATTTGTAGGAAATCGGATATTTATTTATTATCCACGTCAAATACGATGAGGAACATTCCGGCCAGTAAAATTGCATTAGTTATTCATTATGAAGATCCCCCCTTCAAAGCTTGTGGTATTAAACAGCTTGTGTTAAGAGCCATTTGGTCTGGCTGCAAAGTCAGTCCGTTGCCTGAAACCCAGAAAAGAGGAAAACCACTGCGTCTTTCTGAGTCAAAAACAAAACCTTTAACTGGCACCTGTAACCCCGTCTTGGAAGAACAAGAGCTTTTAAAAGCCGTTTTGGGAGACAAAAAGTCCCCCATTTTGTCCGAGAAGGGCTCTAAACCTACCGAGTTGCATTGCGGAGAATACGACGGGATCTTCCAAAATTCTTATGCACCGTTTGACTTGCAGTCGGTATGCAAGAATCTTCGCGAGCAAAATTCCGTTCCGCAGCATCCCAATCTACCTCTGATCATCGATAAACGGCTGCTAGCGCAATTAGAAGATGCTTTTGTTCTATTGGAGTCGAAATTAAGTTGCACTGTCTATGAATGTGATTATAGTTTTGCCCACAACGATCCGACGGTTCACTTAAGTCAGCCAGACATCATCTGTGACGGATTTACGTGTATTATCGTTACAAATTTGGAGGACGATTCAGTTTTTGAGCGAGTTTTAAAACTACAGCCGAAATGTAGTACTTTGTGGGTACTTTTATGGAGCCCTAAACTGACGCAACATAAATTAGCGACGTTTGTGAGTTTCGCTCAGTTTGTGAATAACAAGACACCCGGCTTTCGACTTAAATGGCATTCAGCCAGCAGTCAAGCGAGTTTGGCAGCTGCGGTGGAGAAAACGGCAGCCATCGCCTGGCAAGAAAATGTGGAAAGGGGCGTCGAGCCTTGGAAGGAATTCAACTTAGACGACGATCCGGTAAAAGATTAATAAATACTTGTTGCAGTATCTTTTCAAGCAATAAGAAGAAAGCAAAGTCCTACAATTTAAAGTGAAATATTGTACATTTAAATATATTTTTTAGATATGATTTTATTCTTACTAAGATTAATTACTAGCGGTATGGAAGTTCTTTGGTGATCCCTGAAAACTTTTTAGTCGCAAAAAAAGAAGCGAAATTAAATCTCTCGAAACTGAAAATAAAACAGAATTTTAAGTAGATCTGTTTTCTACCAAATTTTCATATATTTTATGGGAAGCTGGTTGTATTAATAAGAGAACTTGAAGTTTTCAGATAACTTCAATATCTTCACTTTTTGTAGCGTAGACACTGGTGATAATTGTTGTACTTTATTATAGCATTGGCAATCGTTGGTGCGACTTCCATGTTTTCATGCTTATTCAGCGTGGCTATTACTTCGCCGGACAAATTACCAGACATTATTTCACGTTGGACTAGAGTATTTAATATCTACTTACCCTGAAATACCCTGGACAGTTCTTAAGGTATTAAAACATACTAATAAAATAGAGAAACTAGTAGAGATTTCCTTTCTTTGTTTATAATTGGATTGCGTTCTCTAATTAGAGGTTCTACGACATGACTCACAAAGAACAGTCATCGCGACCTGCTTGTTAAAATTAACTGGTCACATAGTGCGAAACGAAGTCTTCTAGTTTTCGCAATGTTGCCCAAGTCAGTTCGGTTATTGCCCATTATTATTCCGTGAATGGAAGCTCCTCGTTTCAACCAGAACACTTCCGTGAAAATTTTCTTGCTTTTTCGCCACAAAACCCTATAAAGCTAGTGGCATAGACGCCCTTTATGTATGTTACATTTGTCCTTAAATTTGTGTATTACTTGACCTCCATGAAATACAATTAATTATTTAATACCCAGTCTCTGTTTTTCTCTGTATATTTTTTTCTCTGCTAATATTAACTGTATTCGCCATTAAAGAACGCTCAATGATGTGTCAAGTGGTGAAAAATGAATAATTCATGCTTCCCTCCGTTCCCTCACCTAAAGACGAAACTTGCTAAAGAATCTGACCACTAGTGGCGCTATCAGTTAGTGCCGATGGCTCCGTCAGGGGTTGTGGTCGTTGTGTGCAAGGTTTCTCCAGAAAACGAAATTAATTCTGGGCTTGATATTCATCTTCTCATGACTCATTCCTATTAAGTAAGTTATTCCTCAATAGATTTATTTAGTGCCGGATTTGAATCTCAATGTTCCCATTCTGTATAATCCTAGCGAAAGATTTCTTTTGCTACAGGTCCTGCAATGCAGAGTCCATTGTGTTTCCCTGTAAATGTGTGGGTGACCCAGTTATAATTTTTACCCCCAAACAGTATCTAACGACAGCTTTCCCGATCTTGTGTAGCAAGTAAATCAACCCTTATTTTCCCAACCCTTGGAGCTATTTTGACTGAATTTCTCACAATATTAACATTATTATGCAATTATTTTTTAACTAGGTCATGGAATTCGGCAACATTTCACAAGGAGCGCGACAGTATTTTCAATCCTCGCCCCTGTTACCTCACCATGAAGCTCCGCGCCAAGAAATCAATCCGCAAATGACATCCGTAAGGAATGGACCCGGTCCAGGACCTGGAGAACACCCATACCCCCTCCAAACTCCCTATCCTCACACCTACAATCCTCCTACAGATCACCTCCATCATCCCAACCATCCAAATATGCACTACCAACCGTCACAGCAGCAGTGGACCCACAAACCGGTGCAACATCCACACCCGCCCTCTTATTACGCCCCTCCTCCTGCACAATCTCAGCCCCACTACCGACCAGAACGTTTCAGCCACGTCTACCATCCGCCCGAATCGGTGTATTACGCCCCGCCTCCCCCGGAGCATCGGCCCCCCTACGCTCCTTCTTCCAATCTTCCGCCACATTCTGCTCAAGTTCCTCCCGAGCTCCATGGAGTAAGTGATCCCCCACCTGCGAGACCCCTTCCTCCGGCGCCCCGCCTCCCCGAAAAACGTGAAATGACGCGAACAGAATTTTATCGCCAATACAAACAACAAGAATCGCTCAAACAACGGCTTGGTGGCCCGCTACCCACCAAACCCGCCCCACAACACGTTTTACCAGCCTCAGCGCCCGCAGCCCCGCCCTCAGCGCCTCAAGAACGACCGCCTGCCGAACGCTTCATTCTTAGAGAAGAAAACGCCTACTGGCAGCCTCCTCCACTGACGCGGTCTGTTCCTACGTGGTCTTATACACCTCCAGCTCCAGCTCCCACCCCCTCAGGACCCTCCCACTCTTCCCTCCCGTCTCAAACGAGGTATTTCGCAGAGCCCCCAAGTGTTCTCAAGGTCGAAGCTCCCTTAGATCTTTCAGTCCGATCGAACCAACCACCTGAGCCGTTGAGAAGACCTTGGGGTGATAATGGCGCTCCGCCTCCTCCGCGGTTTCCGTACCCTGAACCTTTGAGGCCGGTTTGGCCCTCCCAGACAACAGCCTACCGGCCGCCAGCAGCTCCAGTCCCTTTCAGAATGCCAACAGTAGACTTCGCGCCCAATTTTAGCCAAGAAGTGTTGAGGTACCCAACGCCGGCCAGTACTGCGGTGCGGGCTCCGCCCGTAGCGACGGTATCGGCCACCGTAAGAGACCTGGCAACTACCGCGCCGCGAAGTATCTCCGCGCCACAAGTGCAACCCCAGCAGCGGTATAGAGATTTTACCGTTACTAGTAACAAACTAAACAGTTTTCCCACTCAATTTCCATCGAATAAGCAGCCACAACAACGGCCAGTAGGTGTAGCGTTAGTGAGCGTTAAACCACCCCCTCAGCAGCAGCCAAGCTCGGAAGCGAGTGAGAAGTTCACCTTTGGAGGAAGAAAAGCAGCTCTGTCGCCGATTCTGACGCAGAAGTTTAGAACCAAAGCGGAACTAAAACAGATGACGCCGCTGTACAATCCGAGCAAGAGCTATGTGCCGACCACGCCCCGTTTGCTGACTGCAGACGATCCGTTATCTGCTTGGCGGAATGCGTGCTTGAAACGCAGCCAAGACAAGAGCGAAACGCCTCCTGATGGCGTGAAGAACTCGGAGGAGGTGAACGTGAAGCTCAAATCGCGAGACGATGTAGATGAGAGGGCAATTCACCCAGAGTCAGATGAAGATAAAGATGAAATGAAGAAGACAGTTGAAGTGACGGAGTTGGAGATCAGTAAACTAGAGGAGACGAGTGGGGAGAAAGAGACTAAAACAGAATCTGAGGAAGAAGACGCCTTTGACCGACTCTTTAGTAATCAGTGCCAAGAATTGGAATCCGATTTAGCGCACCAAAGCTTTAACTTAAAGCGAGTTAAGCGGTTGGACGTCCAGAAAGATTTGAGCGAGCCTTCGACGTCTGGACAGTCTCTAAACCACGTGACGCAGCCGACGGATGAGGCAAGCGTCAGGGGAAGGGAGAGTGCGAATAGTGAAGATCAGTATTCCAGCGAAGAAGACGTTCCTTTAAGTCAACGAACAACGAAGACGGAAGTTCAGAACGAGGCGAAAAGTCCCCCAAAGAAAAAAGTTCAGTTTAAGAGTATAAAGCAGCATGACCCAACGAAGCGAGTTCCTTTGACGCGCTCCGTGAAACGAATGAGGTTAGCGTCGAGTGAAGAATCATCCGCGGAAGGAGAAGACAGTGATTCATCAGCAGAGTCTTCGTCCTCGTCTTCGTCGGCGACTTCCGAGGAGGATTTCGCGCCGAAAACCAGGCTTCACTTGAGATCAACGCGATCAGCTTGTCGAGTTAGGAGATCCTTGCGCACGAGAAGAGGAGGAACGTCCAATGTGATCCAGAGTGACAACGATGACGAAGAACACGAAGAGCCGTTGAAGGGAAGATTAAGGAGATCGGAGTTCAAGAAAAAGAGCAAACTACCTGTCAAACGGAAAAGACGTGTTTTAGAAGATGCAGAAGAGGAAGAAGAGAAGGAGCCAAAAGAGGAGAAGAAGGAAGACGAACAGAAACCGCCGGTGATGGTCAAGGAAGGTGAGAATCGTGAAGGTCAGTCACAGGAAGATCAAACCGACAAGAATCAGTCAAAATATTATCCCGGCTGGGAAGGCGAGTTGCTGCAATATAAGAAAAAGTGCCGGATGCCCTTACAGTTAATTCGTGTGCATAAAGTGAGTGCGAGGATCGAATCACCAATTGAAGATAAAGATGCCAGTCTGAAGAAAAGCAACGAGGATGAAGTAAAAGAAGAGAAGGAGAAAAGCTTGTCTTTGCGGGCGAAAAATTCGACCTCGTCAGCTTCGGATTTGAAGAGCGGTTCTAATCAAAGAGACGAAGGGGCGAAGATTGAAGAAGAGCAGATTCTGAAATCGGAGGAAAATTCTCAAGACGCGTCGATTGCTGCCAACAGTCGGAGCGAAGCGACGCCGCGTGCCAGGCTAAAGGGTTTTAGGCGAAGATTTCGATCGGGTTTGGATTTTATTAGGAAGAAAAAGAAGCCAAGTTCGAAGAAGAACACAGAGGAAGAGGTTAAAACGAACAGAATTGTGAAAAGCAACAAGTCGTACATACTTCTGGGACCCACTTTGGATCCGGCGACAGAAATACGGTCTTGGGTCGTCAATAAAAGCGCGGGTGAAACGGTTTTGCACCGAGCAGCACGTTTGGGCTATTTGGTAAGATTATTTGGGCAGAAACTCTTTAATCTCTTGAACGTAATTGTGTTAAATCATAATATGGAACAAGACGGTATACAATAAGCTGTTACTAAAGAGATCCATGGTGTAAACTGCGTTAACACCCAGAAAAGTGACAGGTAAATTCCTGCACCTCAGTCGAGAGTCCGTCCAGGCATGTTGGGGGGGGGGGGGATTGCTCCCGAAAAATCTTCATCCCTTAATCTAGTTTCACAACTTCTGCGCATTTTGTGGAATTTGTGTCTCATTGGCATTATACCGTCTGAAAAATTGTAGCTTTCTGCGTGTAAAACGTACTGTGCAGTTGAAGTGTACGTGAGAAGAGACTCCGAAGCATATTTTGGGTGGCTTGTCAGGGGTGGGGGGTAATATCTAAGACTTTGCATGACGGCGTTATCCGTTACATGGATCTCTTTAATGTTAAGTTAAGGTTCAGTTGTAATTCAGTTATTATTTGATTGTCTGTGTTTATAATACTTTGTGTGTTTTAGGAGGGCATTTGTTATTTGCTGAGCCGACCAGAGACGAATGTGTCAGTTCGTGATAATGCGATGTACACGCCTCTTCACGAAGCAGCTGCCAAAGGCCATTTATACGTGGCCAAAGTGCTGCTCATGCACGGCGCGGATGAATCTGCTGCTGCTAAAGGTGGAATTAGGTAAGATATCTCAAAAGGAACTCGAAATAAATGAAAGAAATGCGAAAGTTACGTGATTTTACCAGGCCTTTGCACGAAGCGGTGGAAAACAATCAGTTGGAGATGGTTCGTTTGTTGCTTTCCTACGGTGCTGATCCGAGATTAGCCACTTATGCGGGACTTACTCCGTTGGCGTTAGCTAAAAGTAACTTGGAGGACGAGGAAGAGGAGGAAGAAGCCGAAGGAGAGGAAGGAGCGAGAAAGGAGGCGTCGTACGGAACGCAAGAAAAAGAGAGCAAAAAGATGGTCGACTTCTTAGAAAGTCATCTAAAAGATGTTGAAGGAAAACCGGATTTACCTTTTACATTTCTGGGATCCTCGTCTGTGATGGGTAATTTTCTCACTTCAATAATTATTTGAACGTTATTAGTGCTATATAACATATACATTTCACAGTTCTATTTTTTGTAATACTAGCATGTTATGCTGTTTATTCAGAGATTCAATACTTTTTTATTTAAACATTAATACTGCATGTTTTTTGTGATCGTCCGTTAAACCTAGTAGTGAAAGTCAATACTTGGCAAGGAAACCTCTTAAATATTAATTAAAGTAGTTTTCTGCATAACTGAGCATAGTGTCTTCATGTAGTGTATTTACTACGAAGTTTACGGTTATAGTTATTGTTTGTATCGTATTTATTTATGATTACTTTGGTGAAAAAAAAGTATGTCGATTAAGTGAGTGGGGGGTGTTATTTTGTATTATTCATGTATTTGTTCCAATACTTTCAGATGAATCGGAAAGCGGGTATAACGTGCTAGAGGCGTGTCAAATAACGCCGGAAGCAGAAACGTATGTTGTGTTTGAGTGCAGTGAATTTGTGCTGCCTCAGTGCTACCAACTGCCATCTCGGACAGGCAAATTCGTGTTACTTGAAGAATTACTCCATGTTGTGGCGGGAACAAGAACGGCAGACTCCAAACAGTGCCAAAGACTGAAGAGTAAAGCCGTCTCTTTGACCAGAGATGAATGGAACCAAGTGAAAGAGGTGACAAAGATCAGACCTGTGTCGCCGGTCCGGGATCCAGTACTCATGGTTCCATATGATGAAGAAGTCAGAGAAGTACTGGACGTTGAAGAAGTAGTCATATCATCGCGATAATGAAACTGAATTCAGCATTCAAGAAATTGTTCAAGTGTGAAAGTAGAAGGAACCAAGAAAAGACACGCCATTTTTGTTTACAATTTTCTTTATTTTATACGAAGAACATATTTTTTCGTAGTGGAAGTTTGAACAAGCAAAATGGTGTTGCACTTATCCTCCTTGTCTTTCATGTGCTTCCTGGCAAGCAATTAATGTCAGATAAAGAGTTATTTTGTGGTTTTCGGAGCGAGAACCGAATTCGAAGAACGGAAAGAGGCTAAACAAACGGTCGCGTTTTACTGGATTGTTTTGTGCAATACAAGTTTTTGAAGCCTCTTGGAAAGGGAAAGAAAGAAAATTGTTCTTGAAATTGTATTGTTCTTCCTTCCTTGGGGCGTGTACTTGTTGTGAATGTATCCGATAAGCTTTCGTGGCAGCTTTTCTAAGCTTTCGGTTTGATCCACTACCTCTTGAAAGATTCCCCGCCTCCCCCCTCTTAAGTTCTTTTTTACGTATTTCGCTGTTAATTGTGACCGAGTGTGTTTTTTGTTGGTAAGAACTTTTATTAATGTGTAAGTGTATGTAGAGTTTTTATTGTTTAAAGCAAACAACAGAGTACTAGTAATAACTATTTTGGAGTTTTACGCGTTGTACAGGAACTTGACCACCCAGATTTTGCTTTTACCCCCCATGTAAAGAGCCCCTGAAATGTAGTTTTATGTATATTTGATGTATTTTACAGTCCGTTCCTAATTAAAGAAGAAAATTGAACTTGAAAAATGTTTTCTCTTAATCATGTTCAAGCTTAATTTGTAGTGTTATAAGTTGGACGAATCGATACAGTTGAGTTTTCTCGTCTAGGAATGTTTAAATAGAAAAGGTAAATGTAGGCGTATGAATTAAGAGTGTGTCGTGAGATAAATTAGTGCTCCCGGGTTTATTTAAAAAAAATTGTGTGTGTGTAGTTTCTGCTACCGATTGCTTCCGGTTTCTTTTCTTTGACCGAGGTCTTCAGTTTGGACTCTTTACCAAAATTCTGGCCACAGGTCAGTAGAAAACAGATTATCATTAATTGTGTGTTACCTTTTTCGGCTAATTAATCATATTAAGGCCAAGGATAAAAGTTGCCTTTTTGCAAGTGTAGCTTTTTTCAAACTTCCCGCTCCTATCGATCGGTAAGTTTTCTGAAGGGATAATCCTTCAAACATGTCAAGTATTTCATTGTTAAACTACTCACGTGACGCTCACTTTTAAAATTTTATGATTAAATATAAATTATAATAAAGGTCTTATTTGTATTATACTCTTTCCATTTAAATTAAGTGAAAGAAAATAACACTGTTTTTCTGTCTAAAGAAGGGTTTTTCTCTCCTATTTACATCGCCGAAAGACCTTTTTTAATGATCGATTACGGTTTAAGATAAGTCCACCCCTTTTCCTGATAGATTACAGACTCATTCAGCTTCCAGTTAGTTTGTGAACAACTGTTGAAAGTGTCCTACATCTTTCTAAACATGTCTAGCCGAATGCAGACGGTCGCTGCCATGACGATCATGAAAACTCTTCTAATGCTATTTAATGTCGCATTTTGGGTAACATTTTCTTAATTAATCTGTGGAGAAGCCCTATATTTATTTGGACACCTATTTTTAAACGTCAACCAGATCACTGGCGTAGCCATACTATCGTGCGGCATCTGGATGCAAATGGAACTCTACAAGTACATGGAATTATCAACGGAGTTTTCAGGAACAGCTCCCTATGTATTTATCGGTACAGGCGCTTTGATCGTACTCATCGGAATGTTAGCTTGCTGCTGTACCTTCCATGGCCAAAGCGTTCTTCTGTACATCGTAAGACCTAGTTAGTGATAAAAGAAAAGACCACATATCTAAAAACTTCTCTTTTAGTACGCCGCGTTCTTAATGGTTGTTTTCGTGGTGGAAGTCAGTGCTGGCATATCGGCTTACGCTTATCGCAATAAACTGAAGGACGGTTTTGCCAAAGGCTTGAATATGAGCCTTATGAATTATACCACCAACCACGAAATCGCTGAAGCTGTGGACAATCTTCAGTCTTCTGTAATTTTTCTTTTTAATTTAGTGTTTCGAAATGTTAGGTAGCTATACTAATTTAGATTTTCCTTCTTAATATTATTTTTATATGTTTAAGAATGTTTTTTTACCTAGAATTATGGTAACTGTTTTACTCTGGAATTAATTTAAGTACCTTTTTGTTAAATCCTCCCCGCTGGAATTTTGCGTTTCACAAAGGCTGTGAGCGAGCAAAACTGCCCCTAAGTAGTAAAAAAAGATAAACCTATCTAGGACTAATCGAACAAAACCAGGTTTTTTTTATCAAACTTCTCATGGTCCATGTAAGCACTCCTGTATTAAGTAGGTTATAAAATGTTAAAATAAGTTGAATTAGGGTAGGATTAGTTCGGATAGTTTAAGTTGGGTTAGATTGGGAACAAATGGAACTGAGGGAAAAGGGGAACAATATAACCGAGAAGTACATTACCATTATTGTCCTGTGGATGCAACTTCTGTAATGTTGTATCGTTGGAAATATTTTCCCAAAAGTTACATTCTAAGAATTATTTCGGTATTTCTTTAAGTTTAAACTAGTTTGTTGACATAATGCTTTTATTTTCTTGTAAAACTTATAGCTCCATTGCTGTGGCGTATATCAGTACGCCGACTGGGCCAATACTCCGTTCGCTATCAGTTCCGGAACGCCGGTTCCTACTTCTTGTTGCAAGGAGCCCAAAACCTGCAATACCCGTGATTCGAACGATATTTACGACACCGGTTGCTTCAAACTCGTAACGAATTTCTTGGATGGCAACATTGGCATTGTGGCTGGCACAACCTTGGGTGTTGCCTTTTTGCAGATCATAGGCGTCGTTTTGTCCTGCTGTTTAGCGAAGAACATTAATAAGGCGAAATACGAACAGATGGCCTGAGTGCAGGGCAGTCGACGTAGTGAACCTCATTCTACCTTATAAACTTAATCTCTAAACTCTTCCCTTTATTCATGAAATCCAGAGGAGTTCTGGTATTTCTCATTTTTCTTAGTCTCAACTCGGTGTTGACTGTTTTTATGCTTCGTGTTTCACCTTTATGTTCTAGAAATCTCCTAAAACTACGTTTTCTTGAAAGTTAAGAAAACTGTGGTTAATCTGCCCATTTTATTTATGTCACGTTTCATTTTCGTCGTCAAAAGGACTAGTCAGTAATCTCCAGTTGCTTATGATTCAAAAGTGCAATGATCTTGTATTGATGAACAGTTCTCCTTCGCCATTCCTTCTTGTTAATGTATTTTCTTATCAATAATATATATGGAAGCAGCAGCTTACTTCGTCTTTTCTTGATTTGCCCAGGCAAAATGAATCGTTTATACAGAATTTGGTAATCTAGGCTTGAAACTGCCGGGAATGAACTGGCTCAACTTGGCCGAACATATTTCCTGCGGCAGCGCCGTTTCGAACAATGTTTTCAACTTCCCTTACTAAAAAAAATACTCGTACAAAACGACATGCGTGCTGTCAAATAGGCCATGCAAGTAGGACGGACGAAAAGTCGGATATGTTTGTACAGTACTGAGAAAAAAAACTGTACTTTCTAATTCACAGAGGTCTAATTAAGCCTCGAGGATGATTTACTTTCATTACGGGGTGAAGGGACTTGAAGCTTCAACTCCTTATCGAGACGTGCGATTTCGTTTTCATTGGGAATTACCGCCCCTGAAATACGCTGTAATTTCTGGAGCTTTAAATGTATCTTGGTTGCTAGTGCACATCGGTTTATGCGTATATTGACAAAACGAAGTTTCTCCAGAAGCCGGGATCGCAATTACAATACTTACAAAAGATGCGCGTAGCGAGCCGTCGGGTAGCCTACGCCTGTATCTGCAACTTAGCCGGACTAACCGGGCTTGCTTCGGCTTATGACAATTTCGTACGTCGGTCTGTCTCACTTTCTTTTTCCCCAGTGTGACATATTCACAGGGACAGGCCTTTTGCAAACCTAGCTTCAATTACAATACCACCTTTATTACTGGAAAGTTGCATGTCGTTTTCTAAGTCTCAATTTTAGTAAATTAGTGAGTTTATATGAAACGTTTGTGACTTGTTTTTGACATTTTAAGGTTTATTTTCATTGGAGTAATCAGTAATACTGAAAAGTTTATGCCATAAGATGCAGGACAAAACCTCGGTCTTTCTGAGGTCATCACGTAGACGAAAAAACACGGAGAAAGATTGTTTTGTTCGAATGCATGTCCTTTGTAAATGCAACGCAATAATATTACTATTAGAAACAATATTTCAAAGAGACTGTTGGGTTCTTTCCCTTTACCAACTAGGAACCAAAACTGTTTCGGTGAGGGGTCATGGAAAGGATGAATGCAAGAAGAATCTAGTTTGATTTGGAAATAAATATTTTATTAATAAAGCAATTATAATTGTACTGAAACGCAGCCACCTTTGATGTTTCGAAAGCATCTTCCTTTATCAGAAGGAAATAATCTACCTGAAAATGTTTGAGTCATAATAAATAAAAAAGCCGTTTTAATTTTAAAAAATGTATTTAAAACTTATTCAATGAAAAATACCCTCCATCTTGTAAACAAGGTCACATGGTTTTGTCGTCCCAGCCTGCTCTGTCGTACCAAAAGACGTCACGGGTCTGAGGACTTAGTCGGTCTTGATCTGACCGATTTCGGTCTGATTTACCCCAGTTCTTTTTAGAGGCTGACGAGTCCGTCAGTTTGCACCCAGTTTGCACGACAGGCCAAGCGATTATGATACTTATGGTAAAAATCGATGCCGTTCACTTTATATCGCTTTGGGGAGTCTCGCGTTTCATCGATATAAAGCGGGCTAAAAACACAAAAATGGCGGCAGCTTCTGACGCCTTGGTTTCCTGTGCGCATAATCCAGATTTTGCCGCTGTCTGCTCGTTTTTAGAGCAATTTGGTGATAAATTCGGCATCGTATTTCCTACTTTTTATGATCTGCAGCAATTATTAGAATGTAGCACTCAAAGTACGTTTTAAACTTTACTTCAACATCTTACAACGTATCGGCCCAACCCCCCTTGGACTCTGTATACATTTTATTTTCGCCACGCTGGCTCGAAATATTTCGTACATGTCCAGCTTCTGGAATCCAACTTATGTTCTGTTTTGTTTCAGTTTCGCAGGTTCTTGTAGAATTACATGTCAAATTGTTGCGCCGCTTAAAACGATCAGCTTCGATGGACCGTTGGGAGAACGCCATCATTAAATTTGCCTATACTTACTCCCAACAAGACGCGTGGGAATTAGAACGTTTTGGCTACCTCAATGCCAACCTGAACGTCAAGATTCGTCTTCTCAAAGTAATTTGTTTAGTATTCTCCGTGGTAAAGTGTTAGTCCTCTATCATTTTCTTACTCAAACAGAATTTGTTGGAAACGCAGTTCGACAGAAACCCAAAATTCAAGGCCGAAATTAACGCACTTAGTTCGCAAGACTTGCGACTTCAATCCATAGGCCGCGACCGACATGGTTACCGGTACTGGCATCTATTAGATGATGACTGCAATTTACGCGTATACCGGGAAGACATGGACGACGAAACTTGGGAACTAGTTGCTTCAGATAAAAACAGTATGCTCAAACTTATCGAAACATTGGCGTCAGAAGCAAACCAGATTACGCCTCCTGAAGCCACGCCCGAAGACAGTAACAGTCAAGATTTCCTGGACACTGGCCAGAAAAGTCCTCCAGAGCTATCACAAGAAACTCCGATCACGAGTTCGAACCTTAGTGAAAATAACGTCAACGCACAGCATAGTGCAGCTAATGTTCTGCTGCCTCTAGAAACAAACCCGGCCGTTGAAAGTGGCGAAGTGAACTTAAATTCTGAAAAGCCGAGCCCGGGAGAAGAACGAAATGTCCCTGCAGTATTAAGCGAAGCGGTAGAGGCTCCGCTGTTGGTTGTAAGAGGTGAAGGCTCGGGGGCGGAGTGCGAAACAGGCAATCCGGGCCAAGATGAGGAGAAGCCCAATCATGAATCTCAAGACAGAAAAGAAGAAGAATTCAGAAAGAACGAAGGCGATTTGGTCAGATCTTCCAGTGATAGCTCGGGATGTGAAAAAGAGGGAAACGTGACAGTAGAAGTGGGAGAACAGCAAGTGAGAGAACCCGAGGTGGAGGAAGTGGAGAATCGTAGTGAAGACAACAGTGTCAGTGCGACTGCAGAACCAAACATCCACAACAATGCCGACTTGGGAGAAGACCAGAAGAGGGCTAATACTGCAGTACTTACAGAAGAATGCAGAACAGGTAAAATACAGTTGAGCATAAAAACGGTTTTGTACCCTTTTCAGAAAAAATCTCAGTAAATGAAGCAAAATTAATAACTAGAAGATTTTTCTATTTTTATGTCTATCTTTTTTTTCATTAATATTTACAGTGGAAACGTCATGAAAACTGAAATATGAATAATAGAATTTTCATTTAATTTTATTCTAACTTAAAACTTTTTTCATTAATTGCAGGTGTAGAGAGAGATAATCACAGTACAACTGAGTCTGAGTCGAAAAATTTGATTCAGGAAGATAACAAAAAATCTGAACCCGAAAATGTTGTGTCCGCCGAGCAAATAGTTTCATCGGAGAAGAAAGTTGCTATTCAAGTGGATGACAAAGAACCTGAAGCCGAAAATTTAGTGTCCGCTGAGCAGAATTACCCCTCACAGGAGTCATCGGACTCGTTAAAAGCATCAGAAATAGGTAAAGGACTTGAGTTGGTATGGGAATAGAATATTTATTTACATTTTGGAATTTTAAGGTGATTCGAAAGAAAACCTAATCAAGTCTGATGAAAGAACGAAAGAAGTAGCAGGGGAAGAAGACAAAGAAGAATCAAAGAAATTTGCGCCGGCAGAAGAGCCCAGGTCGCCTTTTGAAAGCTGTCTATTTGCCGCAAATGATCGTAAATTAAGTAGTTCACTTTCAGTCTGTATGACATAATGTATGTGAATTTTTATAATGTTTTTTAGAGACCGGAGAAGAAAATCCAACCCTGTGTGACCCCGAAGTTAAAGTTCGGGACGAGTCAAACGATCATAAGTGCATCGGAATGAACATCGCGTCTTCCGAAGGGTTTTTACCACCGCAATATGCCGAAATTGGTAGCCTTCTACTCATTTTGTAAAAATAATCAATTTTATAAGGACTGTTTTTTATTTGTAGGCGAGAAAACGGTCGTTTTGGATCCTTGTAGCGCAGAAGACGATATAAAGAGTAAAGAAAGTCTTCCGGAAAGTGCAAAAGCGAGTGCTGTGGATAATCTTGATCAAAAATCTCCCTCCGCGCTAATTGAGCAAATGAATTTAGGTAAATCATGTCTTCATTACATTCAACTTCTTATTTCATTTGAGTGCTTCTGTAATTCTCTAGCTGGTCGCGTCACGAAGCAAGAAAACCAGAACGAGTGTCAGAAGACGGCATCTGACGAAACAAGTAGCGATAGAATTAGCATAGAACAAAATTCTCTAGTAGCGGACTCTTCGACTATTCCGAGAAGTAAACAGTGATTTCGAAATGGGAGGAAATCCATTTTTATTTACTCTTCTGTTAATTTATAGCTATAAAAGAGAAGAGTCCAATGGAACAGGATGCTGATCATGTGAAGGAAGAGGAAACAGGTACGACTGGAAATGCGAAATTGAAATTAAGGGTTCCTGAACAAAGGATAATTTTACCTACAGCCGAGCCTCAACCACGTAAGTCTTAGTCTCAACGTAATGGGTCATCGAACGAGTTATCCTGCGTCTATTTCGTGTTTAATGTGCTCCACAGTTGCAAATTTCCATTGTATTTGTTTTATTTCCAATTGTTCCTAGGTGTGAAAGAAGAACTGACCTGTTTGGGAAGCATAGACGAGAAACCAGATGCAACAGAACTGTCAAGAGAGCGTAAAAAATCTTCAGAATCTAGAATACCAGCAGAACTGTCTTTAGTCGTTAAAGAGGAACTGAATTTGGGTAATAGTTTTCTGTAACATTAGAGCATTATTGAATTCGTGATGTGATCGCGATTGTTTGATCTTATATTCTCTTTTCACATGTAGAATTAAAGAAAGAACCGAATAATACCGTTACTAATCCGAGCCAATCCACTGAAAACAGCGTAGGTGAACAAGAAACCAAGACGATATCCACTCAGGAAGAGAACTTGACTGAGCGGGATTCGTGTAACTCTATCAGGGGTACATTTCATTAAAACGCCAAATCTGTTTATAATACGGATTATAATTATTGATTTTTTTTTCTTGTAGAAAACGAGGAAAAGAATGCGTGTTTGAACAGCGCTGCGCAGCTTGAAAAAAAAGACGTCCAAATAAAACAACCCGAGCCTGAAAAGGAAAGCCCGATACATGGAAATCCAGAACCCGTTTTGGGTAAATGAAAAAATAGACTGAAATTTACAGTATTACTTATGCGTGTACTTCTGGATGCCACGTGTTTTTGCAGACATGAAACAAAATGATATAGGGAGTCTCACTGAGTCGCAAGACATCGTAGGGCGAAACGAAAGCTCCGGCTTGAAGCTTTCCTTTACTGATAATGTACCGGTACCGGAAGCTGTTTCGTCCACTCAAGGAACACCGTTAGGTAATATTTGATTTTTTTCTTTCGCATTTGTCTTTCCTTGTGCATGGTTAAATTGTTATAAAATATAGATTCGCGAAATGGTATTTCGCTGACCGAGACCTTAAGTTCACACATCCCCATCCGAGATAAAAAACAAGAAGATCTGCTCCCAAAAGTCGAAGTAACGGAGGAAATGAATACGCATGATAATAGAACACGTGCTGAAGATGACACACCAGGTAATAATTAAACAGTTTGAAAGTGATTACGTCATTATTGAATTTTGTTGCTGTAGTTCTTGGTCAGGATGAATCCAATCATTGTCTGGGCGAGGAAGGACCTAAAAAAGAAGAAATACAGCTAAGTGAGAAATCTGAGCCAGTTTCGATGTCCACAACTCTTTCAGAGTTGCCGAGTTCACATGTGGAAGATGAAACAAGCGTTGGAACGTCCGGACGTACTAAATGTAAGGTGTTTTGGATTGCTGTTTGCTTGCAGTGCTTTATTCCATTACTCTACTTCAGGTGCACAGCAAGTTGAGTCCAAAACAGAGCCAGTGTTGCCAGCAAATCCCATCCAAGATCTAAGCGACACTGAAGGGGCAAACAGTGAAGCCAGACTTATAGGTTCGAAGACTCGAACTGCAGAAGATACTGTAATGCTCCCACTGAGCGTCACGGAATCCAAAGAAAATTTCTTGAAAACACACATTGTACCTGCTAAACCACAAACAAGCTTTGAAAGTCCGCCTGCATCTTCAGGACAATTAACGGAACCTTGTGATAAGGCAGAAGGTATTCATCATGAATTGCTGAATATCGATGTAATGATTTTGATACCTTTATAGAAGCTTTAAGCGGAAATTCGAATGAAAAAACTCAGTATCCAGCTGAAGTAAGTGTAAAGCATGAGGAGCTGACGTCTAAATCAACTTCAGATTCGAAGAACAAAATAGCAGAAGATACTGAAACGCTGCCGCAGAGCTTCCTGGGATCCAAAGAAAGTGTCTCGAAAACAGACACCGTACCTGTTATACCACAGACAAGCGTTGGAAGTCCGCCTGCAGCTTCTGGCCAATTAGTAGAACCTTATGATGGTATTAAGTCTAATTTTTTTAACATCGGTGTAATTGCTTTGGTATTTTGCAGAAGCTTTAAACGGTAATTTCAGTGAAAAAATCATACATCCAGCTGAAGTAGCTGTAAAACGTGAGGTGGAGACTTCAGATTCAACGTCAGAGCATCCTGTGAAGATGGAAAACAACCCAGAAGCTGAAGAAATCCTCACAAAAAATCCTGTGGTGGAGGCAAATGACAAAGAAGATTGTAAAGTGGGCCAAAATGAAAATGTTACCCCAAACACAAAATTAGATCTGGGAGATCTTGCGCCTTCCGTAGAGCCATCAAGGACGGATTCGCAGCCTGTGCGTAGCAATTGTGTGGAAGAAGACGTTGCCAAAGAGCCCGGTAATCTTTCACACTCGCCGTTACCTGAATCTAAGCCTTCGGAATCAGAATTGGTAGCTTCAAGAGCTGCAATTCAAGAAGTTCAAGCCAATGTCCAGATTAAGGGCCAAGGAGACGTTTTTGTTAACCAAGAAAAAAGCGATAATGAATCTCAGGAAGTAACTGATGAAGATCAGAAGCTGGTGCAAGTTACAGCAACGAAAGAGGTGGAATTTTTATTCTTTTACAATAGCATGAAGCGCAATATCTAAAATGTATCGTTTTTTTTTTAGGTTTCGATTCCGAGACAGACAGATGTGCCAGTGAAATCAGTGAAGCTCGAGGATGAAAGGCTACCGAGCTGTTTGCAAGCTTCAACTAATTTGGAACAGAGTTCATCCTTAGTTGAAGATGATTCTTCAAAATTGGTTATTGTCGCCCAAGAAATGGAAGGTTCTGTAAATCAGATTCGCGTAAACGAAGAGCCTAATGAAGTATCGGATTTAATTCTTGCTCCTGAGAAAACCGAAGGTTGTGTTTTTTTTTCTGAGCAAAACATTTTCTTATCAACTAATTCATTTGTGCACATGTAGAAAAAGACGTTACTCAAGACAGTAAAAGCAGCGAAGTTTCACCTGCGCCAGAAGTGGAAGAACTCAAAGAATTTTCTAAAGAGCGCGATATCTTTTACAACGACACTAGCAATTCGTCTTCCAATAGTTTGCAAATAGCAGCAAACGAGTCTCTGCCCCCTTCCCCCACCAAAAACGAAGAAGGTTTAAATGGACCTACAGAGCCTTCTCCCGGCAGCACCAGCACAGATGAAAACTCAAAATCCAACCTCATACTTAAGCAAGAAGATTCCGTTCCCAAAAGAGCGTTAGAAGACGCTCAGCTTAGAAGAGCTACGCCACCCAACCTGGAAGAAGACAGGAGTAACCTGCCCGTGGCTCCTCCTTTTTGTCGCTCGCCTGAAATCCATTCCGAAAACGCCACCACCGACTCAAAGTTCCAAGAGTTG
This sequence comes from Triops cancriformis, assembly GCA_020615345.1. Lineage (NCBI taxonomy): Eukaryota > Metazoa > Arthropoda > Branchiopoda > Notostraca > Triopsidae > Triops > Triops cancriformis. The sequence continues at coordinate 118,180 of JAHZNP010000147.1, forward strand.
GTGGAAAAGTTTCAAGCGGTCGGGGATGGTGACGAAGCCACATTGCCTAATAACGTAGGAGCAACAGAGAGCTCAAAGAAAATTAGTTCTAGCAGGATTACGGATAATAGCCCGTCCAAAGGGATGCACCTGACGTCGTTTAGTATGGATTACCACGGCGAAACGGTGACACCCTTGCAAGAAACTCTTTCCTTGTTGAAGCAGAATGAAAAGAAGAGTAAAGTAGAAGAGGACGGGACCAGCGAGGAGAGGAAAGAGCCAGTGTTACGGAAACGCCGTGGCAGGAGAAGTAATAAGCGCCTCACAGCGGATGCTTTGGTTATGTTGAATGCCAGTGAAGAAGCGTCGAAGGAAGCCACGCCTAGAGGATGTCGCCAGAGTTTAAGGATTGCGAAATTGAAGGAAAGGGAGGACGGCGAGCGGCGTGCAGTGGAAGAAGAGCGCTTAAAGAGGTTGAAGGATGAGTTTGAGCGGAGAGAAAAGAGGAGACAAGAAAGAGAATCGAGAAAGGTAATGAAAATGAGTAAACCCTGTACAAAAGGTCGTGAAGCATAATACCATGTACCTTCTTCGTAATCTTGTGCTGTAACTTTTTCAGCAGTGTAATATTGCAATTTTAGAATACTGTAAAAAAACTGCACTAGTATTATTTTATTCTTAGGTTAGTCTAGGGGGGAAATACCAATTCTTTTATTGGCTGTTTGCAAAGAAAGTTAAGGCATATTTTCTGATGTTTCTTGTAGCTTTTCTAAGTAATATTTTTATTTGGCTTGGTCGCATGTACGTGATCCTGTACAGGGCCAATCTCACCTGATATTTAATTAACTTTATCTGTTGTGTATATTCCAGCTGCGAATGGAAGAGAAGGCCAAGAAGAAGGACCAACAAGGACTGAAAAAGAAGCGGAAACGAAGTTCGGAAGATGACAGTGATTTTAGTGCAGGGGAGCAGAAGATGAAAAAGAAAAAGAAGAAAAATATACCGTGGGATTCATCGAATTCTTCGTAATTTTCTTTTTCTTTAACAAATAATTCATCTTAACCTTTTTTGGTCACATGGAGACACTTTTAGTAAATTTATTGACTTTTTTACCAGGAGTGAATCTTCGTCCTCCGAAGATGATTTGGAAGCCTTGCAGCAAGCAGCTGAAGAAGAGGAAGAATTGGTCTTCAAATCAGATCACGAATTCTCACCGGAGTCCGATATTGGCGAAGAAGAGACGGCACCTACACGCCATGCTCGGACTGCAAGAAAAAAGATCAAGAAACGGAAAGCAGATCAGATTGGTGAAGGTGAGGTTGCCGAAGAAGATCAAGAAGATGACGAAGAAGACGAGGAAGAAGTCGATGAATCTTCTTGTCAGAAATGTGGCCAAGGCGATAATCCCGAATGGATTTTACTGTGTGACAATTGCGATGGTGGTTGGCACGTCTCTTGCTTAAAACCTGCCCTTATGATGATCCCTGCCGGGGATTGGTACTGCCCACCATGTGAACACGTAAGTTTCCCTTTCATTATCGTAAATTGGAAAAGAGAGTTAAATAGTTAGCAAACAAAAAGAACGTTTAAATACACCGTCGTTATCAGTCAATAAAAGATTCAGATAAGTATTAGGAGTTAGGTAATACAAATGTGAAGAAAAAATCGAACAAAATCGCTAAATACTTCGAATTAGCAATAACCTTTTTTTATTTCAATTCAGGTGATGTTAATGGAAAAATTGCAAGAGAGATTAGAAGCGTATGAATACTTACTGCAACAAAGGGACGCGGATATTAAAGCCAAAGAGGAATTAGAGGCAGCTGCAAAATTGGTAGCTGCTGAAGAGGAAACAGACGATTTGGATCGAAGAGAAAACGACGAAGGCGAAGATTTGGAAGAAGAGGAAGGGAAGGAAGATGGTAAAACTAAGAAAAAGAAGAGCAAAAGCGATGAGGATGAATCGGCGCCAGAAGAAGGGGAAGAGGAAGAAGATGATGAATCTGGTGAAGAAGAAGAAAGCGCTATTAGTGAAGAAAAGAGTGAAGAAGAAGACGGGGAAGAACCTGTATACCGGCTTCGTGATCGTAGGGGCGCGCAGCAGCCGGCATATAACTTCAAAGCTTATGATGAAATGATCAAATCTGCCATTCAAGTAAGTTGCGTTTTGCTTTTTCAGTGTTTCACTATAGAACTACTTGATTTGTCAATTGTATTGTCTTAGGGTGATGATCAGGAAGAACAGAAAGCTAGCGAAATTGATAATCAGAAAGAAGGAGAGAAAGAAGCAACGCCTAGTACGGTATCGGCTGTTGCGCCTCCTCCAGTTTCGAAAGGCAAAGGACCGCGCAGCGACGAAGATAGCGATGAAGATTTCTCACGTTTGGTGCGACGGAAGAAGAAGGCACGAAAACTTAACGATTTGGATGCGACATCTAGTGATGATTCCAAAGACACGGATTTCAAGGGCAGTAGCGCGTCGGATGACGAAGAAGATGAATGGGAAGCTGAAGAGGAAGACAGCGACGATGACTTCATCGTAGATGAAAGCGACGAATCTGACGTTGTTGTCTTCAAGGGACGTGACCGGCGGAACGCGGAACCCAGCGTCAGGCGATCTACGCGGAAACGTGCTCCGAGATACAAAAGTATTCTAAATTTTAATTTAATTTTTTTAATCTGTAACTATCCTCGTTTCTTATTATTATTTCTTGATAGTTTTCCAACTCAATCTCGTTTTCTTGATGAATGGTTAAACGTTTTGCTAATTCGAGTTTTGTTCTCTTTTTAATTAGTGGACAGCGACAGCGATACAAGTGAGGAAAGTGCTGGAGCAGCATGGAATAGTGGCGAAAGTTCAGAATCAAGCAGTGACGCCTCCTGGGGTGGAGGCAGGAAGCGCAAGAAGTAAAAAAATAATCAGCCAGCTTAACCTCTTTGATAATGAATTCATTTTTGACAAATTTTATGTTAATTTAAACGCCTTTTGCTTTATAGAATCGCCAAAAAGCCTGCCCCTGTTAGAAAACCGCCCGTTAAAAAATCGCCAGCGCCCAAGAATACCAGCAACACTGTCCAGAAAAGAGGGCGGAGAAAAACACAGTCTGACTCGGATTCCAATGAAGAATCTTTCAAACCGCGGGGGAAAAAAGCTAAAGTAAAAAGCTAGGAAGAAATGTTATATATTTTCCTTTTATAAGGGCAAATGTTACTAATCATTTGTATGTTTAGGCCACGCCACGACAAGAGTCTGAAGAAGATACTGCCGCTTCGAGACGAACGAGAGGCAAGAAAGTTAGTTATAGAGCTCTTATAAGCTCGGAAGATTCCGTCTCGGAAGATGAACCGCCCAAACGCCCCCCTCCGGAACGCAAATCAATCCGCGTAAGAGATTTTGAGTTTCTCTTTTACTCAGATTTAGAACATGTATTGTAATTTGTTTCATTCTTTAGTTGTGTTCTTTTTTCAAGAGATTTTTTTCATAAATTCCTCTAATACGTGATCTTCATTCTTGATTTCTGCAGCCTCCGGTAGCTACAGCATCTGTTGTAGCCCCGCCTGCTATACCCCAATTGGCCGCTCCGCCTTCTCCTTCACCCAGTCAAGCCGATGAAGACGAAGATCTTCACTTGTCTGCTGCGGAGGCCATCGCAGAAGAGGAAGCTGAAGCCGGACGAGCGGATTCCCCTTGGGACGATCAAGATGCAGTGCTGCCCTCTTCCCAGACAGCCACTTCCCTCCCAGATGATCTTGATCCTTCTGGAACCTCTTCCAGTACTGGCATGGGCTCCGATGTGCCTCTACCGGTACCCATGGATAATGCAGTGATTCAGCACGCGCTTAGCGCTTTAGCAACGCCTCCTACTGTACCTCCAATGATCCCAATCGGTTTGCCAGTGCCGGTACTTACGCAAGCGACACCAGTACACATCCCGCGGACGCTGGACGTCCAGCGTATGCTCCACGATCCTCCTCCTCCACCAGCGAGCCTTTCACCCAAGTTGAACCGTATGCCACCGGAAATGCATGTCTCACGCTTGATTCAGCAAACTCCGCCGACGCCTACTTCAGCGATCAACCCCCTTGCTTTAAGAAATTCCTTACCACCTGAAGAAGTTTCCTCGTTGCGCAAACTTGACCTTTTCGCAGCCTCGGATCTGAGCAAAGCCCGGGACGATCCTCACCTAAAAAGTACTTTTTATTTTATAGTTACTTTTTGAAATAATTAGGAAAATAATAACAGAAGTTGTTTCGAAAACGTGAATATCAACTTTTGATACAAAGTACTCAGAGCAGCTTTCGAAAGTTACTGGACTATATATAACACAATAGTTTTATATTGAATGTCAGTATTTAAATTCCCATGTTAGAGCTTGATTGAGCAATGCATAATTGGTAGTATTTTTTTGTGTTTAGTGGATATTCCGCACACCGCACAAGGAGCTAGCCCGTACCCAGTTGTTAAACCCCCACCGCTTCTTATGGATCCCAACCCGCGGTCTTTCCTGAACGTTATCAAAGTGCCGGAACCAAGGGGCGGGGTACCGAGCAACCGTTTACCTCCAGTGATGCCCCCTTTATACGCTGGCTCTCCCAAAGCCTCACCGTTACCTGAAGGCGTAATCAGACCATCGCCGTACATCCCACCTCCCCCGTATTCCGCGGAGCCACGCCCATATGCTGCCGCCCCAGCACCTGTATCGCCTCATCCGTCTCATGTTCAACCTCCTTCCCATCCTCCCAACCAGTTCTTACCTCAACCGTACCCAGGCTACGGACCTCCGCGGCTATCCTATGCTCCTCCTCCTCCCCGGCCTTATCCATATCCCATGCATCCGTACATACGAACACCTGGATTCCAACACGCTGGATTCCCCACTGCGTTCGCTACCGAAGAAGAACGAAGAATTTTCCGAGTAGCTCAGCCACCCCGAGACTACGTCTTTGAAAGAGGTGACCCGACTTTAAGCTCTGCCCCACCCCCGGCGGTGCCAGTACTAGAAGAACCTCAGCCTAAAGACACACCCCCTTCCAGTGTCGCCAATCCCGCGCCCAGCGAAGCCGAAGAAAGTGAATTTGGAGGACTGGTTTCTTACTTTTCCAGTCAGCAGGAAGATTTTGATTCTTAGAATTTGTTGTGTAAGGCAAAAGAGTCGTCAAAAAGAATCTGGAAACTACTGTAATTCTTTTTTTTATACATATATATAATGAAAGACAGCATGGAAATGTGTATATTTATAGCGGAAGATTTTCTGTTGGTTGAAGCCCCCAAGAAGATTCCTAGCAATTTTACTCTGTCATTCATTGTTATTTTCTAAACGATTGTTAGCGTTCGTCCAAAAACTCATGTGCGATTTTTTATTATTTTTGTATTTAAAATTAAGTCGAGACGTTTGCATCCCTTTCACTAGCCTTTAGAAACGAAGGAAAGTGTAGGAGACGAAGAGAACTCTGTTATGCAATGACCATATTACCCTAATGTCCATTATCATGGAAATACTTTTTTACATTTTTTTTCGGTATCGTGCCTCGATTCATCAGTATGTATCGTATTTATTATTGGATAAAGAAACAGTGTATCAGAATAGAAGCTTTTCTACGTTACATAGCCATTTTTGTGTGTGGTAAGATTCAGTCATGTATTTATTTTTCCTAGTACACCGATTAACGGTTAAGGATTTATCGTCACTCAGTTCTACGCCTAGCACGCCCGTTCTCGGCGGCATTACCGAGTTAGCCATGATCGTTTGGGCCAGCACAAAACTGTTCAGCCACATTACCGCTTTTATTTTTCTCTAGACACAACACGGAAGCAAAAGCCCAATACTACCGTGTTTAACCATTTCATTTTATTTAATTAAGTGAAATTTATGAATTACAAACGAATCTTTTATATCCTTTGATGTAAATGTAGGAAAGCCAACTAAATTATGAGTCATTTCGTATACTTTCGTAATTTCTTTGGCTGGTTAAAAGTCAAAGAAAATCCTCTGAACTATCTTACATTTACGAATTTTGAATTACTCCCTTTCTGACTTCATGTAAGCTTTTCTTCAGCATATAAAGACGCAAGTGCGTACAAAATGAAGGCCTGCTATGTAAGATGTGGTTGAAAAGACCTCAATTCGCAGGAAAATAAGCAATGTTAATAACGCTTCATTCATACCAAAGCCATAGCTAACTTTGAAAGTTGTACGAAAACGAAATGAGGAGTATAACCTTCATTTATTTAAGTACAATACAACTTTCATGAAACTTAATGTACAGCAGTGGTAAAAAAAAACTATCTGAAAAGAGGCACACTGTACAGGTAGCCGTCCTTTCATTGCTGAAAGCTGCCCTAACTGGCTTTCAAACCTCCAAGGGCCGTGTTCTAGGAGACTTATCCTAGCAGTGTAAAGAAAGGAAACAGCCATTTGAGCCTCCTGTCCGGATAGGGGTTTTTTACCACTGCTGTACAGTAATGAGCCAAAAAACTGTAGTTATCAACCACAGGGGTCTAATAAAGCCTCTCGAGGCTCATTTACTTTCATTACGGAGTGAAAGGGGTTTGAAACTTCAACTAACCGCTGTGTATATTAAAAGTAGACCGCGAAGTTCGAAAGCGTCTGTTACTTAAATAATGTAACATAACACAATTAAAAACGTAGAAATATTGATGTGCAAGTATCTCTCTTTCCCTTGAGGCTGTAGCCGTATATTTTTTTTGTCCCGAGAATCGACGTAGGCTTTCGCCTATTGCCGTATCTTTATTTTAACTTCTAGTTTTACACAACTTTGATTAAAAATGCCGAAAAGAACAAGGGAGTGTAGGGGTACAAGGAAGGGGGTGATGGGGTAGGGGGAAAGGAGAACGGTGGGGTGGGAAGGGGGGATGTAGCCGTATATTAATTGTTTGGCTCACATTTAGAATTCGCAATTCTTTTAAAGATAGAACGGAGATTGCGATTCGACAAGTAAGCCTTAGTAGCTATTTAATGGCCTGAGGTGGCCTTTTTAGAATACAAGTTAATTTCCATAATGGAATAATGTTCTATCCATTTAATTAATTCAGAGGTCATACATTTTTCTGTCAAGGCGAACGCTTTCAAAATTCGCGGTTGACCTTTTACTTCATAACTGATTGGTAAAGCCCTTTCGCCCCTAAGTAAATGTAAATCAGCCTCGAGGGGATTAACTAGAGCTCCGTGATTTGGCAAGTGGAACCCACTTAATTTCATATCGGATAATTTCATAACCCGCTTTAATTCATGCTGAACATACGGTCCCGTTTTATTCCCATTTAATTCTGTAGAGAGAAGATTCGTTTTATTTCATATCGCATAATCTCATAAACCGACTAAATTCATAAAAAGTCTTAGTCCCGTTGGGCTAATTTCATACGCAATCGCAATGCCAATTCGTGAAACCAGGAGGCCTCAAAATTCCCAGAAAGGCTTCGAATAAACTCGAATTCAAGCGTAATCTCTTAGCCACGGACCTTTCACCTTATCGTTGACGAGCCAAATGGGTTACTTGGTCCATGTTTAGTAGCGTGCTGTGAATCTGGAGGTGCTGTAAATTTTCATTTCGTGTTTCTTAGCCTTGTAAAAGGCAACTCC